>CAEFZX010025439.1:0-60567 GCA_903066825.1 Alfaro cultratus
GTTATGCTCTATTGACTTTTACAACCAAAACATTTAGAGTTGAGGTGTTTTTTGTTTTTTTTCGGTTTTAATTAAAAAAAAAAAAAAAAAAAAAAAAAAAGACGACCCGCACACCAGCTCTCTGACAGATCATCAGTAGAGCAGGTGTTAAAATGATTTACCACTCCTGTGTTCTGGCGATCACTTATTAATAATCGCAGTATAAACATCAAAACTGAAATAGAAAACTGCAAAGCACTGAATGGTCAGTTCTTTGTGTGAGAAATGTTTGCGAGTTTTTTGGTGTTGAAATCTGGTGTACTAGTGGAGCTGTTGTCAGACAGTTGCTATAGCAACAGGTCTGTGTGTAGCATAGCTAACAAAGAGCAAGATAGAATGTTTTTGAGCTTTTCTTTAATGATTTTTCTGTTATTTTTCCCTTTGCTGTGATACACTGCACTAAATTAATAATACCTTCATCTCCAGGATTCACTTAGTTAACAAAATTGTTCTACCGCAGCAGCGCAGCTATGGATGGCATGTGAAATAGTAGCCTTTTTGCCCTCCAGCGTTATGTGCAAGTCCAAAATTTCCAGATGTAAACAATAACATGCAATGCGTCTACGGGGATCTGCGTTGTAACTTTGTTTCTTTTTATTTAGACTCGTATTTGGTTTTAACTAAAGGAAACCTCAGACATATATACAAAGGACAAGCATGCTATAGTTAGAAATGTTGGTCTGCGTATTGACACAGATGCTCCTCTCACCTGCCCCCACATTCTGCCCTGCAGATCTTCCAGCAGCTTTGTTGTCAGTCTCCTCACATCCCGGCACTGGCAAGATGAAACCCCAGCCTACGTGTACGCTAGAAAGGGCCAGCACAGGTTTCATAATTGAAGAGAGCAAGGCAAAGAAAGGAAGAGGGGGTGGGCACGATGCAATCAGACTTGGATAAGAATGAGTCCGTAATTAGACATTCTTCTTGTTCTATCTATAGATGTCTTTTCTTTGAGCTTGTCTCTCTTCTTTTGCCTGGAAACATACAGTATTACTGGGTTTTAATTAGAGAGCTCTTGATGAAGAGTGAGTGCTTACGGTGGCCTAGATAGGCCGAATTCGTCGGTGTGAACTCCAGCGCAAAGGCTCCCCAGCTGTGATACAAAAATGAGAGCTCAAGTCCCTGAGGGGGGCTGAAAAAGATGAGAGAAAAGGGGGACAAGGTGTGGTTCACAGAGAGAAAAGAACCGGACACTGCTGCAACAAAGGACCGGGCAGGTTTAATGTATGATTAGATGTTTAAAGTTTTTGTGTGGCTATATGCAGAAACAAAACTTAAAGAAATGATAAGGAAACAAGAGGGAGAGAATATGCTAAGTAAGTAAGGCTTCATAGTCTCCCAGAGCAGAGGAAACCCGGCTCAATCCTCCTGAGTTTTTTTCCCAGCTTTTCATTGGTTTGGGAAAGGTGGAGTAATGAATTCAGCTCATAAGAACAAGACAAGATTTGAAAAGCATCGAGATTGGATCTCTCTGAGAAAATGTAATCCACATTTAAGTGGAAAAAAAAAGATGATATTGGAACTTTTCCTTCTGTAGTCTGAGCTGTCCATAATAACTACTATTAGTTTAATTAGAAACTACATTTCTAATTAGATACATTTCTAAAATTAGAAATTGTGCCTGGCAGTAATTCAGTTCAAGTTTGACCGTCATTTTCAGATTTTGAAATGGGAGGCTTTACATGGAATGCTAGCGTCAGCATTGTCAGCTAGCACCAGAGCACAGCTATATTTCCTTACAGTGCAAAGAAAACGTTTCTGTCTTGACAAGAAAGGATTTGCATTTCAAGGTGAGTAGACCTTGAAATGCAAGGTCAATCTATGAACTTCATCACAAACTAAAGTCTAAGAATAAAAGCTGGAACAAAAATACTGAACCAGAATTTATGCAACCAGTTAAAAAACGCAACAAATATGTTTTTCACTGAAACGTAAACAGTGAAACTTTTTTGTTTAATAAAATCAGGAACATCACTCTTTGTTGTCTTTTGGCAGGTATTTTATTTATTTCAAATATAAATAATTTTACTTAAACTGACCTCAACGAGCATGTAGACTAAATTTCTGTGGAGTCTTCACATTGTTTAAAACATAAACATTAATAATTTTCATACTGTTATGCAAATCCTTCAGATAAATAGCTAGATGAATAGTTGGGTGGCTAGATAAATACATTCTTATCTTGGTAGGTTTGCAGTTCTGCCATACTCTTCTCTATAAAACTTCTCCAGTATTTCCTATGTTCCTTTGGCGTTTTTCCACTCATTCTCTAACACCTTTGAGCCCTGTAAGCTAGATTTACACTCAGATCGACTGTATATACTAAATCTGTGACTTTTGACAGAAATTGTTTGCACTGGAGTCACAGTGGAGCTGAAAGAAGCACATCCCTCACTTTTTAGATGTTTTATTGTATAAGAAATTCAAACAAAATATGTACTCTTTTGCTTCTATTTTAAAAATATGCACCGATCACATTAAAATTCCAACAAAATATCACAGAGTTATTAAGTTCGGGGGATGTGCATGTCTCTACAAGGTTCTTTATTCCCTTTCTGCTTGTGCTGTGTTTGGCAGATCTGACAACAACAAACAGTAAGAGCTTCTGCAGGTAAGTGGGTCTGAAACAAACACATTTAACAAGGTTGTAAGTCCACAGATGTCAAGAAGCTCAACGATTACGATTTCTGCCGTTAACCTCAAAGTAAAATGCATTGCAAATTTTACTCCTCTTGACAAATTTGAAGGTTTATTGATCTTGCTCCTCAAACTGAAATACCGCGGTACCAGAAGCTGTATGGACTTAAGATCCAGGCGGTTCGCATTCATCATCTCATCGAGCGATGAAATGTTTGACGTTGTTTGAAGAGCGCTCCACTTTCCTTTGTTTGAATTAGTGTTTTGAGGCCAACTTTGCATGCTGGTCATATTGGTCTTCGATTATTTCAGCCTCCAAAGCTCCTAAGGACGCTCTTCCAGTCACCTGGGAATGCGCAGCATTTTCACCCGTACTGCTAGTGAAACAGCCTGGCACGTAGACATGTCACCCTTATGCTGACCGCAAGCTTTTACTCATCTGAAAACTCTCAGATATTCCAGACTGGAGAAATCTGAAATCAATACTTGAGTGGATGTAAAAAGCGGGGCCGAGATGAGAGCAAGAACTTTGTGATGGTAGAGAATGATGAAAGCAGGAAATAAAGAGACCTGCGGGGGCTTTTCATTAGGCTAACTTATGCTTTCACATGTCCTCCTTTTCCCCCCATGCCACCATATCTAGAATTCAAAAATAAAAAAAAATTATCTCACAACGGCACCAGGAGGAAATGAGGACAAGGAAAGCATTTTGTTTGACATTGTTTTAGATTGACACAGAGGGAATAACGATTTGGTGATATTGTGTCTCTTGCTTTGCACCTCCTTGTCACACCCATGCTGGGAGAAACTGAGAGAAAGAAGTGTATTTTAGAAGAATACAAAACACTACTGGAGTTAACTCTTGAAGACGGAGCAGGAAATTCAAGCAGTAGATTTTCCCTTTTAGTTGAATTCTAATAAAATAATAAAACCTAGAGGTTTTTTACAGTTTAATGAAGCAAAAAAAGACATATTTCAAAGTCTAGAAAACACAATCAGTTTAAAAATGAAAAACTGTTCTTTGTTTCAGATTCCACCATGGCCACAGCTCATGTATCTTGACTGATGTACTATTTGGTTATTGCAGGCAGCAAAGAAACATTTTATAAAGCAAACAGCACTAATGATACTTATACAATGGCAGCTTTCCAATTCTTCCAGAAGAAACATTTATATTTTTTAAGTATTACTTTATAGCTAAATCTGCCTGTGTTGTGAATCATTTCAGGCTTTTTTTTTTTTTTTTTTCTCTCCGAAGAGTTTTTTGCGGCGCTAGTGGCTCGCATTTTCCGCGACAGTAGGCTGACAGGAAGGGGGAGGGAGAGGGGGGAAGACATGCGGCAAAGGTCGCCGGGACCGGGAGTCAAACCCGCGACGTCCGCGTCGAGGACTAAGGCCTCCAAACGTGGGGCGTGCTAAACCCCTGCGCCACCACAGCACACCCCAAATCATTTCAGGCTTAACTGCACAGTCTTACGTTATCTCCGAGTTTTCTAAAGGTATTCCAATATTTCAAAATGCAGAATGTTTCATCACATAGTTTTAAAGCACCAAACTGACTGACTTTGTTGTACCCTCCTCATCTTCTTGTTATCAATAGAAAATCTTACTCTCTTCCTTCCTGATTGACCCACAAACATGTCTTGGTGTCTTATAGAAAACAGTTTGCTTTTAACCATCCACAGTCACTCAGGAGGAGTGCAGCAGATGTCACAGTCAGACAGCAGGGAAGCAGGTCCCATCAGACGGTCAGTTCCCAGAACCACACACACAAAAACTTGTAAACGTGAACCCATCAGACTTCACACAGGGGAAAAATCTTGTGAGGGTCATTTGGAGCAAAACGGAGCATTAAAAAGCTTCTTACTGCTCTGATTTCCTTCTTTAGCACCAGCATAAAAATAGCTAACTTTGCGCTTTCTTCACTCAGTAATTGCTATCACACTGAAGATGGTATTTCTCTGCCTCTATGACTTACTTTTAGTCAAAGTGTATTTGAATAACTCATTTCAGCAACAGAAGACCTTTACATCATAAAAACGTATCATAAAAACGTCAAAAACATATCGTACAGTCACCAAGAGTGAAACCAGTAACAAGCATTACATAGCACTAAATTTATCCATGTTTAGTGAATCCAGCAAACAGAGTAGAACTGACTTCTTTTTAAGTGCTTACTAATTTATTTTGAGAAAGCTTTGCCATTAAACACTAATTTCAGATTCAGATTTTTTAGACCAGAGCTCTGACAAGGAACACAACAAAGCAGGGACGAGGTCGCGAGGGTCAAACTCTGAAATGTTCTCACCTGTGTTAAGTCGTTTAGCAGAGGAGGCTACAAGCTATTAGGACTGAGCTTTAGCTGTGGCAATGATAATAATTATAAGACGACTTGGGCCGCTAAATTGAAGCACCCATTTAGCAGATGAGCTTCCGAACGACCTCCTGATGAAAGAAAAGGCACATCGCCAAAAAACATGTCAGCATTCTTTTCTTTTTTCCTGCTTTTCTCTCACCTCCCTATGTGTGTTTCTCCCGATCCTCCCTGCTTCTATTCGGTGATCCTCTCACCCTTTTTAGTCTCTCTCACTCTCAATGTCAAGCTTTTCACTGTGTCACTTTTGACAACTAGTACACAGACATTCATTTACACATATTACAGTATTGTTTACTCCTAAAAAGACCTGAGATTTTGTTTTTCTGTTACTCACTGTACTGATGCGCATACCCACACCACACTGCATATATGCGCAGAATCTAAAAAATAATCAAAATGGGTAAAGTTCCATTCTTCCCGTCATGTTGCACCTCTGAGGACACACAGACACTGATTTGACTGAAAAAACAAGAAAGCTCTTAGCCGCGCACAGTGTAATCTTGAACAGTTTTTTTCCTCCATCTTGTGATGTAGTTGGAGAGGAGCTGCATCACACTAACTACCCCCTGCTGAGACACAAAGATAGACAGAGAGAGAGAAAAAGAGGAGTAGGCGTAAATTAGGTAGGGAAGACAACCAAATGGAGATGAAAAGATTAGAGATGGCTTCCTTTGGTGCTCGGCTTTATCACAGACGGAGAAAAGACATTGCCGTCACTGCTGTGTGAAAACATTGCAATGGGGAAAAAGAGCCATACATTTTGAGTAATGTGTGTTTAGTATTCCCATCAAATCATTCACATGTAGCTGATACAACATTACAAAACAATATTATGTTTAGACATTGATGACTATCAGCAATGGTACAAAATAAAGCTTTGAACAACAGGTTTGTGTAGCACTAAAATTCTGTCAATAAACCATGCCTGGTTTTGTTTCTCGTCTCCCAGTAGCTCGAGGAAACTGTGAAACTCACATCTCTCCTGTGGATTCAGTAAATTTGTTGACAAGGAGTTGCGTATTTACACATTCAGCGCTTTGGAATATTGTTATGTATTTCCACTTGTGTTTCTTGCATCGCGCCCAAGTCCAAGCAAATATTCAGACTCCTGTATTTCCTCCAGGAAATATCTGTCTTATTACCATCAAGTTATAGCTTACTTTGATTACAGCCCACCCACTCCAGTTCAACTTTACCTTTAACACCTTAGGTCAGAGAATGGATGGATACACTTTTTATGTGAATTGATATAGTTCAACCAGCCTAAAGTTTGACTTTAACTAAATAGGTGATTAAAATAGTGGGTTTAGCTAATCAATGAAAACAGAGATGACAAACTCCCACAAATGGCTGCGTCCCCAAAATAACAGGGTAACCCCAAAGAGTTTTAGTACTTTGCTTTAAAATCAACCAAACCTAAACCTTCAACTGATGAGCACAACAATGTTCATTGCGAGAAAAAAGGGGAGAAAAATAAACAGAAAATAAACTGAAATACCTGGGATTTTTAGTTCTTCATCACTAGTTGGTGGTACCGCTTTGTCGACATGCTTGTTGAAGCTCATAGTTCATAGATGTGATTTTCCATATGTGTACTGTACTCTCAGTTACCTTAGAAAAGACCAAGACAGAAGCCATTGATCGTCTTGCACATTAAAACTGTTGTCAATAAAAGCTGTTTAGACTTTCCTGAGTCTAAACAGTACAGTTCAGTTCTGGGACTGAACAGGACTTCATCTGTTACGTAAAGGACCGGCTAAATTCAGGAGTAATATCCCTGTCGTTTGCTCCTTATAACACTGGGAGTATAACAGGCTAATTTTAGCTGGTTAATTATTAGTCATTATTTCTGCTCAGGTAAGCCCTGTAATCAACAGACATGCCACTGGTGTGACTGGCTTACAAGATGAAATCATGCACAGTAAAGAGTTCATGAGAATAAGAGTTTGGCAATGTTGTTGGTAAAACTAAAATAGTCTTCAAATCAAATCAGTTTTTATTTATTTTCTTTTCACTTGCTTAAAAAAATTCTCTGAAATTGTCCATGCTAAGAAGCAGATGCTAAAATTAGCCCTGATTTAGCAAGTTATGTCTTTCCTCAACGTTTCTTTTCCTAGCAGTGACCCAAACTGCTGCCAGACAAATAATTGAAAACTTCCTTAGTGATTTTGCAACAAAGAATTTCCCAGCTGAAAGATCAAATCAGCTTTGGTTAGCAGAGTCTCAAAGGTAAATGGTGTCGAGATTTAAGCGCTATGGTGAGTGCCGAAGTCACGTAGCTCTAAAAAGACATTACTTGGATGAGAAATACTGTATGTCATGAGTCCAGCCCTTCAGCTCTACCTTGACTGTGCTGATTTCTCATTATCCTCACCTGCACTGTGCTGCTCCCTATTTAAACAGCTGCTGGTCACCAGCTCAGTGCCAGATCGTCTGTTGCCCCAGTCACAGTTTTCAAGCCTTGTTTTATGGTCCAAAGAGTTTTCTGATCCTGCCTGTTTTTTGACTACAGATTTTTGCCTAGTCCTTCTGCTGTTGGAGGAGTTCTGACCTTCTGTTGCTGAAACCTGCCTGTCTCTGACTCAGTCTTCTCATTACTGGACTTTCATTGCCTGAGACCCTCCCGTGCATGACCCCGGATCGCTTCACGACTCGGCCTCTGGTTCATGGGTTTTGTCCCTGTCATCCGTTTGCCCCCAAGTCCTGCCATTGTCCTTTCACCCAACCCTTCCCAGCTGGATTCCTGACCCCTCGGATCCCCCACTCTTGACCGACCAGTGTGACCACACCCTGTGGAGCCCCTTAAACAACATTATTTTTGTAATAAAACTTTTGCTGAACCGTCTTCTTGTTTTGGCTGCATTTTGGGTTCTGGCTGATTTTGCTTTAACGTTACAAAATAGGTATCGTAACATAGTATTGTGGCATCAAATGTTGCAGTTCTAAAATATTACATAGCTACTTATAGCATAGGTGTTGTTCACTGACATGCACAATAATAAAGAAAAAATATAATTAAAGCTTATGAATATTATAGTAAAACTCAAAATTATTAATATGACCGTTTATAATAATGTAACCTTTATATTTCAGCTAAATATTCAGTAAGATGGTTGGTAATATTAATGGCCACATAAGCAACTGTAAGAAAAGTTTGCTATAATAGCAGCAACATGCTTTCCCAATAATTAATGGAAAAGAGCATAAAGTCTTTCCAATTAATTATTAAGAGCATAAATAATTCAACAATAAACTCAACATCAAAAAAGATTTTGATAAAGATTTATGCTTGCCTCATTTCCAGTCAGAACTAAACTTCTTGGTTGAATGGAAATTTTTTAAAGTCTAAATCTGCCAGTAGCATAATTACATTTGGGTAGAGACCTGAACAAGAGCTAAGGAGGGAACACCGAAGGTGTGCTCAGTGGTGTGAAAATGTTAGAAAGACTGAGATTTGAAGATAAAGAGATAAGAAGGGGGGGGGAAAAAAACACTGAAAGAATACGACAGGGGAAGAAGTCAAACATAAATTACCGCACAGGTGCCAAATTGCAGGTGAATCCCGTTTAAACGTGAGGAAACAAAGGGGATAAAAAAAAAAATGCTTACTCTGTGTCGGGCTGATAAATGATTCAACTGCAGCAAGAGACGCTCTCGCCTCTTAATCTTATGCAGCTGACCTTGGGCTTATGAGCTGTAATAAAACGTGGCCAAGCACTCCTGAAATTGGTCCACTTGACGTGATGCTCCGCAGCCTTCTGCTGCATTAGCATACAGCTTTTATAGAGCGCAGTCTATCCGCCGCGGCGGGGGACTGCCAGGGAGATGATGAGGGTGATGATTGGGATGCCGAAGACAAGGAACGCAGCCAGAGGTCAACAGTGATGAAGAGCGATAAAGAGATGAGGAGAAAACATAATATGAATGGTTAAGTGGGAATAAGAGGAAAGTGGTTCTTTGTGTGAAGTTAATGAGAGGTAAGAGGAGGATGAGGCATCGTGATGGTGATGGAGGAGGTGTGGGAGAACGAGGAGAAAACATCAGAAGAGGACAAATTAGATTGATGTGTGGAAAGATTAAGAAAACAGAGCTAATTTTAAATATATTCTCAGGTGGAGAGGAAAACACAGCGACTGAGAATAAAGACAGACGGTAAAAGCCAGCGATAGTCGTGGAAGTTACAACGATGTAGCCTGAGATGTTGGCTTGCTGTTCATTAAGTCAGCCGCACTCTGCTGTTGTCAAATCAGTCAGGATGAAAATTTTAAATGTCAAGCCTCGGCACAACATGTTCTGTTCCGGCAGTGGCGGCAGCTGTGAGTGGGAGGATGAGGATGAGGGTGAGGAAGACCAAGCGCAAGATTATTCCATCACTTTTTTAACACCTTCAAATTTGTCCTCTGCGGTCGGCGTCCACCTCACCAACATAATCACCCTCTTCCTTTCCTCCTAGCAAGGATGAAACGAAAAGAAAAATACCACCATCGTCTTATTCTGAGGGGCTAATAACAGCCGAACAAACATTGCGTCTCTCTCGGGGCTCGGCAGGTATTATTTTCTGACCATTATTATATTTCAGAGACGTCTCTGCGCTTCTCTCTGGAGGCTCCTGAGCACAAAATCGAGCCGTGACAAACAGGCGCTGGGCCCTATATGGATTAATTGTGCAATTTCTTCTGACAATTAATCGATTCATTCCACCGTGGACCTGATTGGATAAGAGATTTGGGAATAAAACCAAGTAAAGGGCATGAAATGAAAAAATATGACGCAAATTTAAAATGTGTACTTCAATTTGAACACATGTTGGCTGACAGAACTATGATCAGGACGGATTTTTATTTTACAAGTGGCTTTCTAGTAGGTGGTCAATTTAAATCCTGGACACGACAAAGTGGTAAAGATTTTAGTCCATTCTAATTTTTCTCTCCGTTTTAAATGATCTTTCAGATTTTATGTTATGAAATAAGACCAGAATAAAAAAAAAATATTTTACAATGGAGATATTAAGGTGTAACAGCAACATAGAAACACGTAGATTCACACACAGATAAAAAGAAAGTATAAAAAGCATATACGAACCGAAAATAAAGCTTAATATACTATGTAAGGCCAGGAATATGCGTGAAAATACTGTGCAGTTATCAGATATAGCAGGACTAGCATATAAGTGGCAGTGCTGATGCAGGCTAACAACTGATCGGCACCAGAGGTTGAGGATTTGCTATGAAAAACTCAAATTTTAAGATTAATCTAAAAAAAACTTTCTAGAAAAAACATGAAAACTCAAATTCTGAGTTTGATTGGTTGTAATTTTTGCTAGAAAAAAACTTGAAAACATTAAAATTATTCTCAAATATTTTCTGCAAAAAACAGGAAAATTTCTGAGTTTTTTGCTGCAAGTTTACTTCTTTTTCTACCAACAATGGTCCTAATAAGTCGCCTTATTAGGCGCCGAAACTGACTAGAAACACATCTGTTTTTTGAGTTTCCAACCATACTGTCCCTATTTCATTACAATCAAGCTAAATATGATTTAGATTTTTTTTTTCAAATATCTGCTAAGCTTTAATATTAAACCCAATGACACCTTAAAAAAGTCATTTTTATTTCAGAGCCAAACTTTGACAGTAATTTATGCATCTGGATTAGTGTCAGTAAGATTATCTTGAAATTATATCCCTTTAGATTGTAGAGAAGTACATTTCAAATGGTCTAATCCAGGAAGAGCTTCCCATTCCTTTGACTGCCTTCAAGGTCTTTTATAAAGAATTGAAACTTCAATTGTTGTCCATGAGGTGCACTGAAGTGACACCGTAATGGTTAATATGTTCATGTTCTTTATATTGTTGCTATCGATATTGTAGATTTTCCTGTTTCTCGTTACCTTTTGTGTCCCTAGGCTGCATGCAAACTGTCTCAAGAGTTGCCCAGCCCTGGCAAACAGTCTACTTCTTTATAATAATCACAGATTCATGCACCAGCTTCATCAACCTGACACAATGGCTTAAAGAGGGAGAAAAACCTTAAGGCCACCAAAATGAAGAAAACCTACCTCGTGATAGGAAAATAAAAGTCTAAGCCTATAAAACCCTTTACAGAGCAATCTAGAGAGACTCAAAATAGTGCAATAAAAAAGGGCCAGAATAACCAACGTGATGCGATGGAAAAAGATGCATCACTGGAGCAATAAAAAACTATTGCTGTGTTTAATTTGGAAAAAATGGCTTTAAACAGATAAGTTTTGAAACGCTTTTTTTAAAAAAAACTCTTTGGGACTGGGCTGTATGGAAAGATAACTTGAAACTTATGAATGATTGGGAGAGTCTAAGCTGTGCAGTGATGAAGGGTGGAAACGACGAGTCACGGAAATAAAGAGGTGCCGTGTCATATCAAGGCTGGACTGAAAGTGCTGCTGGAACTCAAAGCAACCACCAACGAGAAACTTTAGCAGGTTGTATTTCATCCTTGATAGGTTGGAGGGACAAAGCAGAAAGTAAAAGAAGATTAACTTTTCACACGAAGAGAACATAAAAAGCAGTATGACCTGGTAGGATTGTAGGAAATGTTAAAAATGTCATCAGGGCTTGTTTGTAAGTCGGAATCACGTATCCCTTTAATTAGTTTGCATAATCATGAGCATGAATACCATTCATACTGATTTATTTAAATCATTTCTCTTCAGTTTAATAGCCTTAGAAATTAGCTTGAACTTACAGTGAATTTATTCGCCCCATTTTCAAGAGTGAACATTGCATTAGGCTATAATATAGAGTTATAGCTACAGTTTCAAATACCATGCCTAATATTTAGATAACTCTCCCTTGACGTGTCACACCTCCACCACACACTTTTTTTAGCCATCAATAAGATCCTGGCATAAATCCCAAGTGGATATTTGACCTCTCTTCTTTGCACAGTTCTTTAAATACGGTGGTTTGTTTTTAGTGCTCTGGCTGTGTTTAAGCAAATCTGTTAATAAAACTGACACAGAAACAGCCAAGCACCAAACAACAGTAGCAGCTATGATTTCGGGGATTGCTCATCACAAAATTATTTTAGCAATTGAAATCAAAGATGAAATTTACATTGCATGGAGTGCAAGGACAGGAAAGAAATAGATGATCGGTTGTGTTTGGTAAATGTGTTTCTGTCGCTCCTTTAGCGCATTGATGCCTTTGTGGAAAAGCCAAAAACCCCTTTGTGAAACTGAGGAAGTTATTTCTAATTTTGCTGTTTCCATTAACCTTTCCCACGCAATACTTAATAATGTGTAAAAAATGTTGATGGAAACATGGTGCGACGGGGTTCTATTATGACTTGGACAACCACAAATGACTGGCCAGGGCCAGAGATCACTTCAGTGAACTTTATTACGCTTTTCTTCACGTGAACAAAGATGGCAGGTGCAGAATATATACAAAGGACGTGCAAGGCAGGTTAAAATCAGACAAACAGCAGTACCTTCAATGTAAAAATCATAGACTTCTTAGGAGTCTAACCACAGACTGACTTCCTGTGGAGCAGAGCCCTGCTTTTAAAGCCACAGGCTCCGCCCACAGAAAGTCCAAACATGCACAAAAAAAAACAACTAAGCAATTACTTTTAACTCAAATAAACTCTCAAAGTATACAAAATAATAATAATGAGAGAAAAAGTAAATAAATAAACTTCTAATCAAAAATACAATACTCAATTTAATAGAAAACACTCAGTACATTCTGATGACATCACTCTGTCATCATGTGACCCTGCTTGAAAATAGAGCCGGGAAAATGTCTGAAGCTGAAAATAACAGGTTAGGATGAATATGCTAACTGAAGCAGGAACACCGCGTGTGCACCACGATGAACCGCGTCAGTTTAAGCTGCAACAAAAAGCAAGTTGGCGATTGTGTGTGTGTTTGTGTGTGTATGCGGGCGTGATAACATGCTGACACGGACTCATAACTAAGTCCCGGCTCGTGACGGCTCCTCCATGGTTAATGACTAAAGTGGAGTAATGGTAGTGCGGGTATCCTTACAGCCATCAGACATGGCAACCTTTACTGTATGTCCCTTCTTTTTTCTCTTTCGTGTCAGAATACTGTGAATAAAGGCCAACAATGCCACAAACGCTGAAGAAAATGGACGACAAAACCAACTTTCACTAATGGGGGTTGATAGCATCATCCTCGATGTTAGCAATATCTCTGCGTTACGCAAAATTCAACAATGACAAAGCAGGACCTGTGGCAAAAAAAGATGAAATGTTTGAAAATATGTTATGCATTCTAATAACACAGTTCTGATAATAAATAACTAATGTAGAATGTAACACAAAAGGTCACCTATACAACTTAGAATCAAAATATGAAAAACTATAGAATATGCAGTGTGTCTAGTACACAGCCCTGAGGTATTGTTGGGTTGATCCTACAGATAACATTTAAGGAAATGTTGTGTTACCTATGTTTTGCTACAAATCTCAAAGATCATTTATTTTGTCCTTTTGAAACCATCAATTGCATAAATCTGATCCAGTTAAAAATCCAAGCCACCGCTGCGTTCAGGAAAGAGGTATTTGTCGGTGAAACTGCCACGAACTCATAAAACAGATGTTGGTGTGGACCGTCCACAAAACAGAGCGTCTCCTGCGGAGTTTTAACCAACCTGACACAGATCAGCCAAAGCCGTCTCTGCTGTTTCACTTCACAGCCTGACAAAATGCTGCAGTCTCAGTTTGTTTCCCGGTTGCTTGACCTCATATCAGCAGATAAACTGGAAAGCACAGATTCCATAAAACAGAAAGAAAGCTTTCTCATAAGAATGGAATCAACATTGACAATATAATAACTGAGATAAAGTAGACGTGCCGGCTGGGCGGCCTTTGTGCACACAGCTTCCACCTTAAAAGTCAGCTTGTCATTACACACAAGATATTGCTGAGATATAAGCAATATTTCTATTGCTTATATATTTATAATCAATATTTATATCACTCCAAAAAAATAAATAAATCTTTAGTTACGTGTTTTCAATTCACTTTATAGCACAATCAAGTACCTTATATTGCTATAAGCATTCTGTATATATCAAATATGACCTCATAGAAATTTGACTTTGTAAAGTAATGCCTCCTAATTGTTCCTTTGTCTCTTTAAGAAACTCCACTTTCAGGAAGTCATCGCTCTAGTCTGAAGGAGATGAGTGGGGGAGAGGTGCTCTGTAATCTGGGAAGCTTGGAAACTGCATGTTCCAGGAGGAGCTTCATCCTCGAAGGCGGAGCTAAGTCCATCCAGGCGTTTTGCACAGCTGAATGGTTGAAAAATACTCAATTGTTTTTGATAAGCGAATAACATCATAACACGATGTAAAGCTAAAAAAAACATCTACTTTTACATAATACTGCTCCTTTAAGTAGGCTTTCATCAGACAGAAGAAAGAAGAGATGAATGGCTACACCGCTGGGGTGAGGCTGTTATGGAAATAAGATCATTCAGAAACACACAGCTCATCTCTACGGTCTTTCTGGGAAACCTCCAGGCAAACAGACCCGTCACGTTAATAATAGTCATCTTTTGAGGAGTTACTTTGCTACAACCAGTTCTCTGTTAGGCTGAAAGCTCTGCAAAATGCATGGCACAATTTATAATTTAGAAGAACATGAGATTTGTTTTGGCACCTGTTATTTTTCATTCTCTTTGCAAACCCTGAAATATTTGTAAGAACCTTGACTCAATCATGCTCCGATTAGAGAAAATATACTGAACGCAAAATCTACCGACATTTGTCTCCTATGTCTTTATAGTGACAATGCTTCTTAGCAATGAAGCTAACATTGGTGGGAAGCCTGCATTTCTTTACATGTGGGCTAATTGGTTAGGAAAATGCATATGTGGGTTCAGGAGTTAGAAAGAAGAGATATGGGTTGTGTTACGTCCCGCTGCCCTCACCCCGGCTCGTTCTTATTCTCTATCACTGGTTACGGGAGAGTAGGGCCGCAACAATAAGTGCGCAAGGATGTAGACCAAAAGAAACAGAAGAAAATAAACAAAACGGGCACCTGACGGAACACAAAGTGTGGTGGGGGGCTTACCTTAGGTGTCCAATCAGAGTTCCTACTCCAGCTGACATCCATTTGAGCAGGGCGAGCCCTCCCGATCCATCGTCCATCAGACGCTCCGTTTAATAGTTTATATATATATTTTTTTGTCTTTGTGTAGTTTTCCTCTTGTCCTGAAAATGCACCTCTCGTGATTTCATCAGTGGTTGGTCTTGGCAGGCGTGTAGCTCCCCAGTGCTATATTTCTTTAGCTTCCAGCCGGATGTCCAAAACAAATCAAAACAAAATCAAACAAACTTCATCCCGGCCAAAAACTTCCGACGCTCCCCTCTGGGTGGATACGTCCCGAGGTGAAGGTTCTCTTTTCCGTCCAGAACCTTCCCGCACCGTACCTTCAATTAATTTTCTTTCAAAAACTCCGCTGCTGCCACAGCTTCGTACACGCCACCATCACTCATCACACTCATCACACTCACACTCATCACCCTCAGGTGCGCCACGAGCCCAATTAAAACACTTGAGCTGGCAGTGCCCCGCCCCCACCGGTGAACCGTCAAAGGTGCCAAAAAAAATAAAAACAAACAAACAAAAAAAAAAACAATCAGGAGACGGAAGAAAAATAGGAGCATGTAACAAGGGTCACATAAAAAAGCTACAGCGGGCCACATTTGGCCCACGGGCCTTGAGTTTGACACATGTTCTGTATAGGATGTGTAGAGTGTTGAGAGCATAGTGAGGCTTTTTCAAGTTTTAAAGAAACACCCCTAGTTTTTGCAGGGGCTTTCCCATCCGTCTGTCCGTCTGTCCGTCTGTCCGTCTGTCCGTCTGTCCGTCCATCCATCCGTCCATCCATCCATCCATCCATCCATCCATCCATCCATCCATCCATCCATCCATCCATCCATCCATCCATCCATCCATTCAACTTTGGAAAACTAGTGCTTGCAGGAAGCTGGCCTTGGTGTGAAATGTCTGTCAGGAAAACCCAGAGTCACTGAAGGCAGTAGAATGCACTGATATATCATTAAATACAGTATATATTTTTAAACTTCAGCCGGCCTTTTGCTCCACAATTGAGGCATTCAGAGTGTGACATTTTCAAGTACTTTTAATTGATTAAGTGTGAGACCTTGGTGAGCCTTTAAATTGAAATGTAATGAATACTGTTCATTTTTGTTTGATCATTGTACCATTCTCAGGTTAAGTAATTTTCCCTGAATATGACCTGAATGGAATGAAGTGCTATTATGAGTCCAGTGTTTGAATGGGGACACATTTCCTATCCGCTCCACCTGTCTCTCTCCCTTTTTTAATATTTCAAGACTTTTGTCTTGCTGCCAAAGCCTTGATGGCAATAAAAGCCTTAACACAATTAAATGGTCTTCAGTGTCATTTAAAAACATATATCATCACATACATATGCTGTTATAAGAGTCGGGTGACATTTTCTTCTCTTTAAGCTTACTTGATGAAAAACTACTCAGAAGTATTGCCTGAATGTCCATCACTAAAATTTAAAATTAAATTGCATGTCGTTTAAACATCTTAATTTTTAGTTTGTGCATTGATTGTAGTACTTAGAGAGTATGTCTGCAGTTGTCTTTCCATTAGAAATGTGTGGAAAACTTTGTTCATATTCTGCAACCACAATTTCGCAATTGTGGTGTTTTCATTAAGTCAGAAACAATTAAAATCACTTGTGAATAAGCTTGTCAATGTATTAAGTTGTTAAAAAACGGAATCCTCCCACCACTTCCTGTCGTCTCCTTTATCATTTCTGCCAGTAGAAACATCCGGTTGTTGAGCACATGATTCCTGTGATGTGAAAACCGTGTTTCCATTGTGGTTTTGTGAAATACAGAACTTACAATACTGCTGAAAAACCACCTCATCCTAAAAAAAACCTTTTTTCAATCAAAAAACATGTTTTTATGAAATTGCCGTGTTTCCATTAAGCAAATTTATTTTTGCCAATCCAATTTGTTTGATTTGATCCACGATCAGTGGAAACCAGCTGTGTTCTGGGTCCGACTCAAACCTAAGCCGTTCCACAGGCTGTAGTTTCAGAAGTTTCTCTGACTCTTAATCACAGACAGTTTTATTCTTTGAAGATGAGAATTACGGGCTGAGCTGCAAACTGAAATAACCAGTCACCATCCTGGTGCTATATTTCCACTGTTAATGCTTGAATTTGGTGTTTGTGAATTATTTATCGATATAAGTTCATGTAAACTGAGACAGAGGAAGCACCTAAAGCTCTAAAAAAAAAAAGGAGTTTTCACATAAGCATGGACTACAGGACATTCTCTGAGTGCAGAGCAGTGGGTGACCCAGTCAGACAAGAAGAGATTTTGTTGCCTGACAGTAACAAATCTGTATGAAAGGCTGTTTCAAAGCTTTAGCTGATATTTGAATGTGCGAGTTTGAATCATCATAAAAGAATCATACAGAATAGCAAGCTATACTGGGATGTAGCACTTTGAAACAGGAAGAATGCATTCAGTAGAATGCATCGTTTTCCTTCTTCATATCTCCACATTCTGGAACTATCCAAATGCATGCACTTCCTAAGAAATAATTGCTTTATTTTTATGCAAATTCACCACCGTTTCATACAGTTTAACACCTTCTTTGATGTTTGTTTTTTTTTTTAATGTAATTTTAAGGAGGGAAGTGGGATCCCAACAAAGACACCTCTACATCTGTGGCGCTGCCAGCTCAGTATTGTCCTCCAGCACAGTGAATCTGTTTAATGCTCTTACATGAGCTCAGCTTTTCCTTTACAGGAGAGTCAGATAAAGATGAAGGGAGATCAACAATCTGGCAGGAAAATAATCTGCCCCGCTCCTGCTAATTGGTACTTCTATATCCATCAATCAGCTGCTTCTTCTGTTTTAAGTACTTCAAAATATTTTTTTTATGTAAAACAAATAATGAGTAGTTCATCACATGCAGGCATTTTTCATCAATTGATAAATAAATATGAGACATTATTTTGATGGTGAACAACCCTGAGCTTGTGGTAGCAGCTGCAGCTCTTGGTCAGCCTGTTTGACTATGTTTACAATAATATCTTTAGTTTGACTCTGAATATTTATAACGCTTGCAAATATTCATAAGGCTCTTTTCACAGACACAAAAGTCACAAAGCACTGCAAAACATAAATCAAATCACAGTAACATTATATTCCAAGTGTAACAATATGACGGAGTGTTAGGCCATACTAGGAAAAAAAATAAATAAAAAATAAAGTTACAAGAATAAAGTCATAATATGAGAATAAAATCTGAATAGTTCAAGAATAAAGTCATAACTTTATGAGAATATCATGACTCTATTCTTGTAATACAGTGGTTCCCAAAGATTTTCTTCTGGGCCCCCCTATGGATAACAATAAAATCCCCCCAAAGAAGAAGAAGAAGAAAACAATCAACTGGGCACACACATTGTTCAACCAGACATAAACCTGTACACATATTTTGTTTTCAAACTCCACTGAAGTTTATTTCACACTTCAGGTCGCAACAAAAGAAACTACAAACCATCTTTGTGAAACACTTTTGTGTAACTGTTTTTTTTTTTTTTTTCATTCATCCATACAGCTTCCCTAGCCACCCCCTGCAATGGCACTGCGTACCCCCTAGGGGGCGCGCCCCACACTTTGGGAACAACTGTCGTAATCCTACAACTCTATTCTTGTATTATTTTGACTTTATTCTTGTAATATTATGACTTTAGCCTAGTAATTCTTTGTGCAAACCTAATACTCTGTTGTATGACAAAGAAACATAAGGAACACAATAAAATTATGACATAAAAGTTCGGGACCCTAAGCTGGTCTTACCTGAGAAGATTCACTGCAGCGGGTCTTTGGTACCTTGTGAGGACAAAACTGGATTTCTAGGTGAGGTCAAAGCAACATCAAGAATCAAGCAATAAGCAACACTCTTTCATTTCTACTTATAAACTATAATAATTATAAAAAAATAGCATTTTGCACCTACAGATTTTTGCGTTTGATAGCAAAGCGTAAGGAGCACTCCAACTTTATAAATCATTTATGAATAATTTCAGCTTAATCTTTAAATACGTTTCATGCCTCAGCAAATAAAGTGTTTTTATTTATTCACAAGAGTTTTGACAACACCTCCTCTGAAACATGGGCAGCTTTATCATTTATTTCTGAGGAAGAGTCACTCTGCCAAGGCTCTTCGCTGCAGGAGGAGATAAAAGAAATGAGATAAAAGAAATACCAGCTAATGTGAGCTCATTTCCTCTTCGCTAGTGCTGATATGGATTACATAACTCATTCCATGCTCCTGTTGTTTATTTTTGACAAAGCTTGAAAAGTAACAAAACCCCAAATCATTTTGTTTTGCAGAATATCTTTACAGAGGGTCCTATCGTTATGCTTCTGTGTAAACTGTGACGTTTTTGTGTAAACTACTTTAAATTTCTGCAATTTTTTGACTTCAACTGTCTTGTAGTGCTGCCCTCTTTGGGTTGAAGGGTGGCTACTGCAGCTTAATTTTTTCTAGTCACAGCTGGTTGACGTCTACGTCATCTCAAGAATTGGAAATTACTGACACACACTTCTAGCTTTGCACATGAGTTATTCATTTGCGGTATGAGTGAAATGGGTCTGACTGCTGCAGGTTTTACTGCAGAATGACTGTGAGATGCATACAGTGTTTAGGAAGCAGGAAGCACCAACACCACACACAGCAGGTGCTTTCACCTGTTGTCGTCAGTTTCCAGTGACAGAGAAAAGTCGCAAGTCACTTTTTTGAAAGAAAAAGAAAAGTTCCTAAAGAGGAAGTTGTTAAATATAGCGTCAAAGTCGCTAAGTTAGCAACAGAGTCTCTCTTTTAGTAATCAGTCTTTGTGAACATCCGTGACTGGCTGCAGCAAAATTCAAAAGTCTTCTAAATATTCTAAAAGTCTTATAAATATTGTATGTCGAGTTGGCTGGAGTCTAGACTGACCTGCCATTTGATCCAGACCTGAGTCTGAATGTTGAGAAAGGATATATTATTCTTTAAACCAAACCACAAAGCTAAAAATTGTGCTAATCATGAGGTAAAGCTGAAAAAATAAATAAATAAAATAAAAAACAAACGTAAGGAACAGATGGGGAAGTAAGGACTTCCAGTAATTGTTTTAAATTCAAAGTTCTGTAACTTAAGAATTACCTCCATCTGTTCGCTTTCACAGTCTGTTATTGTTCGCCTTGGTGCTGTGATGCCAACGGAAGCAAACTTTCTGGGATTTTCAGAGGATTTCATGAAATCACTTAAACCAGTGGATGAAACAATTTTTAAAATATCCCCCAGAGGCAAATTATTCTTCATCTGTTTCATTCTATGTGTGTGCATGTATTCACTATGTAGGACCCTATCTGACATATTCACTTACCTCCTGAAGGTCGATGGGCCTTAAGGAGGCTGGTCCTGATGTGGAGGGTTCTCTGTTTTAGGGTGAGGGGTAAGGTGGTCAGATAATTTAACTAATTTTAATATCATGTTATTTTAATCTGACCTAATTCAAAAGTCAGCTTTCTAATCATGATTTTAATAAGGTACAAAGCTGTTGGCAACCTGGCTTCATGTAACGAAAGATTGCTTCTTGAAACCTAATAACTGGTTGTGTTACCCTTGGCAGTAACAGTTCACTCTTTGTCAAAATGTCTTAATGCAAACGTTGAACTGATTAAGTTTCCATGGTGAACAGAAAGTGTAAGATAATGCTTCTCGGGGTAGAAGGCGCTTTGGTTATATGCACAAAACCTTCACCATCGTGTAAGACAAACTCAACACCAGACACAGCACACCTTCATTCCCACAGTGAAACATGATGGTGGTTTTCAAAAGTAAAGAAACTGAAACCTGATATTAGTAGCTGCATTTTCATGGACTATATAACTGAGCAGTTTTGACATTTCAAAAATCAAATTTGCTTAATGGAAACACCATTAAAAAAACAGCTTGTTTTATTGATAAAAAGTTTTGTTAAAAATGACAGGAAGCAGTTGGAGGATCAAGGTGGTGCATGTTTTTAAAGACTTACCACATGAACAGGCTCACTTGTGATTTTAATTGCGTTGCTTTCTTAACGGAAACACCGCAATTGCAAAATTGTGTTTTTTTGACATTAGTGGAATATTGAGAAAGTTTTGTGCACATTTGCAATGGAAACACAGCTTGTAGTGGGACAACTGACTAAACCAGAGCTACTTTCCAAAGAAGAATAGACAAAGGTTTCAGTGTCTGGATGTGCAAAAGTTGGCAAGACATACTCCAAAGGACCTGCAGCTGTAATTACAATGAAGTGTGTGTTTCGAAAGTTGAATCTGGGGTACAAAACACAAAACGCACGCCGCAGATTTCTGTTTTTTATTTGAAAGAATCTTTAATTTCCTGTTCACTTCATAATTATGCACTATTTTGTGTTTCTCTGTCACATAAAATCCCAATAAGTCACATTAAACCTTGTGGTTGTTTACATGACAATATTCAAAGATTGTGCAAGTCTTTGTGAGGCTTATGTGCAGTCTGCAACTGGAGTTGCTAAACAAAGTCAGTCAGTTTTTACGTCTTTGCTAAATCAATTTTCAAAACAGGAAGAAATAAAAAGGAAAAACCAAGCCAGACCAATACAATAATACTATTTTCTTGTTCTCTCTTTCTCAGCGTAGCTCTTAATCACTTTACTTACCCAATTACTGTTGACTCTGCATAGCTCTCATCCTGACTGAGAGACTTTAAACCTGATTGTCAGTCAAGACAAGCAGCCTGTTTGTGAATGCATGCTGCCCTGTGGGGTGTCATCTTAAACAAGACTCTAATGTCAACCGGCCTGAGGCTTGTTTGTAAAAAAAAAAATTTTAAAAATCCTATTCTAACTGCTGTGTGCACAGCTGAAATAAGACAAGTGTGGCGAACATTGAAGTGACACACAATTTGCAAACATTTCCCACACCAGTACTCCAACACATCTTTTCTTTTTTTTTTTTTACTGAGACTCTCATCTTTTTTCCACAGTAATTTTCTTTTTTAGCTCTCTTTCTCCACCATTTCCTAACTTCCCATCTCTCAGCTGCCACCCGTGTCCTAACAGAGTGGTCTGTGTGCTATGAGATGGTAATTAAAGTCTGCAGTGATTGGAAATATAGCCACACACCATATCATTTTAATGCCAGGGCCCTAATATGCCAAGATAGTGGCTGTAATTGGATTTTGATTGGTTACTAATGAAGATGCACTTCCTGGGAGACAGACGTGACAAGTCATCTGTTTTACCCCAGCAACCCCCCCCACCCCCCCGCAGTGTGCGTTAATGCAGATGTGAGAATGGACACTCACACAGACATAAAATGATCAAAGTTCATCCACACAAGCCTGACATACATTTACATTTTTACTAATGTAAATAAACCTACATGGTTCAATGAACTCATACACACTGATAAACAGAGATGAAAGCAAAAGTAAAGAGCAAAATGTCATCCTGTCCATGTATAGAAAGAAGACAGACTACAAAAAGACCAACAAGAAAATGCATTTGATACATCAATTAAAAATTAAACTGAAATACTTATTTTAACGGCAAGGATACTATCAAAAGTTTTCACCACTCTGTAAAAAGAGAGAGCAAAGAAAACAAACCAAAACTGAAACTGCTGAACACACGGTGAATTTCCAACAACCTGGCCATAACAGGAACCAGTTAAACCCACCTTGCCTGGTCAAAACCAGCCCCTTGTTTTGCGCTTCAATTACAGAGTAAAAAATAAAAAAAAATAAAAAAGAGATAGAAATTTGTTATTGCACACATGGTGCCAAAATGTCCAAAAATGGCACATTTGGAACGTTCACCTGGAATTTGATCAACTAATACCTTTCCAAAATGTCTATGCTTCATTTTCTTGGAATGAAATTTGGTACAGTAAGTAGTAAGAACCTGTACTTTGGATTGCTAGAGGTTCTGGGTTTCAACTGCATACTTTTAAGGAAAAGCCACATTACATAATGTATTCCATTAGAATTTATTATTTTTATTTTGTATATTTTCACTGTGTGCCATATTTGTTCTTACTCAGTAATGCAAATGTTGATTTTTAGACCTCTATAGTATTTTCTGGAATACTACCTTTATTCTGATACCTGAACCAGTCAAATACCACTTGCAGATCCTGAGATATATGGAATTTATTTTGGTGGTGTCGTTTTCGAGAACTGCCTAAAAAATCTACAAAAAAGAGGCTCTGGTTCCAGGGGTGGTGGCACATCAAATTTACATGATATGCTTCAACATGTGCAGATGCTGTTATGTAGGCGTGTGTATGTGTCAAATGGTTTCTCTCAATTCATCGCATCTTTGTAATAGTATATCGCTTCACCTACAGCGAGGGTGACACAGGCTTTTGTTCATGTTTTATTTTCTTAACAGATTCCTGTTTCATTTCATCGAATAAATTCCTTCTCACATAGCAGAGGCACAGAGACTGAACTCTTATGTCGTTTCACTCAAAAATCTGTTGCATTGCATTACGGTCCTTCACCATTAACTGTTTCCCAGACCTTTTCTCCTGTTTTGATCACACACTGAAGTTGAAGCTAAGGGATTTCATATTTTGCTGAAATGTGCTGCAGAACCATTTTTTTTATATCAAGTGGGAAGCTTTTTATTCATCCTTTTTTGAATATATGGTCGTATTACCAGCTCTCACAATGTGAGGTGATAAACGGCATTGTGTTCCAAAGACTCTAGTGCTATTTATGGAAAACTGATTCTTTTAAAAGAAAATAAATAAAAACAGATTTAAGGTTTTGCAGATCCCAAACTTTGTTTTTAAAAAGTGGTAAGACTTGTCTTTATCAGTTCAGCTGGGCATTCTCGACCCAACAACCCTAATACCTCTGCTGTTGACAAAGACTACACAGATAGCAGCTGTAAGTGCTCGAACTAAAGAGGCACTTTTACCTTGTGTGGTTAACTAACAACACAAGAACAAAACCGGCAGATGTGGTTACAGTGTAAAGTACTTTGAGTGGTCGTATGACTATGAAGGTGCTGTATAAATTCAGACCATTCCTCATTGGGGCATTGAAATGCCGAGCAAAGCAAAAAAAAATAAAATAAAAAACATTTTCACATTTCTGAAAAATTCACCAACTTCACAATTCTTGTTTAAGTAGTATAAGTTAATTAGTATTTTAAAAGAGCAGAATAAATCTTATGTTTTTTTAACAATAACAATATTTGTTGTCAATCTGTTGCTAAGAGATGAACGTGTTTTCTAGTAGCCAAGTGCCACAAAGTAAACGTCTGATTTTTACTTTTGCAAAATTTACCATCTGTAAATTTCTTGTGTCTAAGCAGAATTTCAAAAGAGCTTACGTTTTAAAAACAATAATATTACGTGTTAATAATTTGGTGTTAAGAGATGAGCGTTTTTCTGGTAACGAATTGCCACAAAGTATAAAATAGATTTTAACTTTAGTGTTAAATGTCTGTTTGTAATATATTTACTACTTGTTATGAGCCACACAGGACACAACATAAGGAATCCAGACCAATTTAAATATAACAGAGATTTTATTAAACCCAAGTCTGGACACAGAGTACTTTTTAGAAGCTTAGGGTTCCCTGATAATATTTAGATCATAAAATGTGCACACATTTTATGATCTAAAATAAAATCAAATTATCATATCACTTCACAGCATACAAGGTGGTATTTCTTCCAACAACAGATGTCTTCTGTTCAAAAGATCCACATCCAGTTCTCTTCAACTCAGCTTCAGAAATGAAGTTGACACCAAGTAGTCTGTTGCTGTGAACAGTCCCAGTGCAGTGAATTCCTTGCTGAGCAAGTGTTTCTAGGAGAGAGACACTAGTGAACCCAGTTGTCAAAGAAAATCTTGTAGTTCTGCAGCATGCGTGGGTACTCTCTGGGCAAGGCGGAGAACAATGTTGCCACTTCCACCTGTATCTGGCAGGTCAGCAGGTTGCACAACTTCCCCTGCATAGATCTCAAAATTGTGTAGAACACCATCCGATCCTGCCAGGATGAATATCTTGTAGCTCCATTTCTTTGGTTTTGTCAGGAGATATTGCTTGAGCCTAGTTTTTCCCTTGAAAGGGACCATCTGCTCATCTACAGCCAGCTTCTCACCCATTGGGATTATCTGCAGTTTTGAGGTAAGATGAGTGAATAGCGGTCGGGTTTTGTGGAGTGGATCAACATTTTCTCCTTGTCTCATTTGATTATTGTTGAAGTGGAGAGACGCTCCTCATAATGAAGGACTCCACCCATCTTAGAACATTTAATGTTCTAAGATCGCCAGTGGGGTGTTATGGCTGATTGGGTCCAGTCAGTATAACGTTGGGGCTGCTTCGATCTAAAATCGGACATATTCAATATGTCGGATTGTCTTGGCCCGATTATCGCTGCGTGTGTGGTTTTCCCAGACTGGGAGCGAGAACGCAGCCTGTTGAATGTGACAGGTAGTCAATCAGAAAGCGTGGATTCCCCTCCGTGCTTTCCCCTCAT
Organism: Alfaro cultratus; assembly: GCA_903066825.1. Taxonomy (NCBI): domain Eukaryota; kingdom Metazoa; phylum Chordata; class Actinopteri; order Cyprinodontiformes; family Poeciliidae; genus Alfaro; species Alfaro cultratus. The sequence continues at coordinate 25,654 of CAEFZX010025439.1, forward strand.
TCTATAAATTGTCTTTCAAACACTTTTAGGATGAACTCCTACTTGTACCTCAACAACAGTAAAAGCAATTATTAGAGAAACAAATAGTTATTGGTGATTTTTCAGTAAAACGTTTCCTGACTCACCATCCTGGATCTGAGCTGCGGTCAGAACCAACTGATCAGAGATCCTCCACACACAAACTCCTCATTTTGATTTTGCCCATAGAGACACACATGCCACTCATATTTAAACTTGAAAACCAAATTGTAAACATGTAATGTAGATTTTAATTTCAACTGTGAAAGAAAATACTGTCGGTATTTTTGCACTTCCTCCTTTATTTTGCAGGAGATTTTTATGTTAATGGTTGTAAAGTAATTATTTTTAATAACTTTACATAAGCCTAACAGGTGTTAAAATTAAAATTAACAGTGACACTTTAACTGAAATGCTTCTGATATCATGTTAAATTTGTGGCAACCAGAAATTAATTAGTTTTACCTGTTTTTAAATATTTTCTTAAAACTTTTTTTTCCAGATTTTGACTTTTAAATTGTTTTAATTATTGAAAATTTTATTTTCTTTGTATCTGTATTATAAATGTGATTTTTTTTCTTTTTTTTTTTACAATTTGATTATTTGTTAATTGCTGTATTATGTGTCTTCTGATTCATTATTTTTGTGTCCAACTCTTTGGTCTTGTTGAGAGTCTAAAATTCTCTAGAACTAAAACAAGAATAGTAACTCCAGAGCAGCAGAGTTTAGATGCTGCATGTTCATTTTCGCTGCAAAATAAAGACAAAACATGAATAAATAAATTACTTCTGGTGTTTGTCTTCATGTGATTTAAAACTCATGTTTTTAGACTCAGTTCTGGGAAAACATCAACTGACCAAACTGAACCATGAATGTAAAGACAATAAGAGAGGAAATTATTTTTTTTCATCGATTTAGTTTTAGTTCAAGGTCAGGAGTGAAAAAAACTAAATATTCATTTATCCTAATTCTGTACGCCTGTGCAACAAACTGATGAAGATACAACTATAAAATTATATCTGAGGAAATTTTATGAGAATTTTATTTCATGATAGTTTCTGTTTTATTTAATCCCAATTGTTTGGCTTATCCAATCCATGTACCCACACACATCCATGTTTACAACTGGTTTCTGACATGCATATTCTTCAAAACATTCAGAAATCACACCATAAATCATGCCATTGAACACCACTGCTGCACCAGAGTCCCCCTGTAGAAAAACCGATATCAATATATTTATTTATGTTGTAAAACAGAAAAGTCTTCTAATCATGGCAGAGAGATATCGAACAAGCAAACTTACAAGACATATATCCTTGTTTGGTGTTTCAGTGAGGAATATGTGCCCACATATCGGCTCCAGGTGAGAAGCAGCAGAAGCTTTCATGTCGACACACTGAAGATGTGGTAAAATAGTAGCAAAGGGTGCTGTAGAAAAACATGAGAATCATAAACATGTTCTTCACTCCACCTTCTCTGTAGAGACAGAAACAAAGATTTTATTATTATAACTTCAATATTTCTCTCACTTCGCTTATTATTGGGACCGGCTGTTGTTGATCCCTCTCCCGCCAGCTGAACTGTATCGTCTCTGTAACATAATACGAATAAAATGTAAAAAGACAAGATAATGTAGAAAATTGTTATGAAGAACATTGAAAGAACAGACGATAAATCCATGAAGGACTTCATCCACTGACACACGAATGCCCACCTCCAGTCCTCAGTGACTGTGTCCTATGTCTTTTACACGTGTCTCTGGTCCAACACACCTGAGCTAAACAGGTTCTGGTTCTGCTGGTGGCCTGATTACCTGACCCAGGTGTGCTGAAGCAGAGGCAGCAGGACTGGAGGAGTGGAGACAGAAAACCTTAAGTCATGTTTTTGATCAGAGGAAGACGTACTTTTTAGGAAGATTATTGCATTTTGGTAGCTGAGCAGGTGGGACATCTGTTACTCGTCTCCGAAGCTTCAGCAACATGATGTCATTCTTCCAGCCTCGGTGAGTATAAATCACAGCTTGTTGGATTATCTGATTCTGTTGTTTAGCCCTCCGTGGATGAACTTTTAACATTGCTACGTTACACCTTCAGAAAAGGTTAGATTATAATGAACACACAGAAAACCTGATCATCTTCAGATAAAACTGCGTTAATGTCTCTTTCCTACCATCCTGCCTCCGACCTCCAGCAGTGAGCTGCAGTCAGGATCCACTCAGGGTGGATCAGAGATCCTGCATAGCGGCTCCTATGAGTACCATTTCTGCTGACCAGCCGAACATGATAAAGACGCTCCCTGTCATCACAGTCATGACCTCCAATGATTCTCTTCTGCAGAGAAACATCTGAGTTCACTGAAACACCTGAAGAAGAAAAAGGAGGACTTTACTCAGAAATCAGGTGCAAACATGGATGCTGGGACAGAAAATGGATAAGCAGTTACAGATTAAAATGCAGAACAGTTTATATGCAAAGAAGTTTCAGTCTGTAACAGAATCAGAGGGAAGTTTGAGAGTCACAGAGAGCAGCAGCCTCCCTGAAACCAGTGGAAATGCCTCCAGTGTCTCCAATCTGTCCAGTGTCTCCAGTGTGTCCGACTCACCCAGCCCCAGCAGTAGCAGCAGAACATTCAGCAGAGCCATTGCTGGTCCAGCTTCCTGTGAATGTCTGCAGTCCTGCAGAAGATTTAAACTCTGCTCACAACTTTCTGCTGGACAGGATGCCACCAATCACAGGACGGACAGTGATCTGTCCAATCACAGGACGGACACCAATCTGCGCTGTCATCGGCACACAGAGGAACTTTAGCAACTCATTGTTCTAAAGAAACTTGAAAAAAGTTCTTGTTCCATTGACAGATTATTTCACTAATAACAAAACATTTTCCCCTCTTATAATGTAAATAATCAGCCAATGAAACAAGAACTTTTTCATTAATATTAAGGCATTTATTTACTTAGAACAAGCAGCTCCTATAATTTCCTGCAAAGCTACTTGTAAGTTAGTTTTGCTTTACCTCAAGTAAACTGAGAGAGTTGCACTAGAAACTAGACTAAAAATAATTGGTAAATCTGATGTTTACCAACATCAAATTGGTTGCAAGACGGTGCAAGATATGGGAGAGCTAGCCTCCATGTTAACTTCTGTGCTAGCCTCCATCCTAATCTCCATGCTAGTGTGAGAGACACCGGGTTTGTTTGGTCAGATCACACTAGAGTGTGCTGTTGCTGTTTGTGGGTATTGAAGTTCACAGGTACCCCACCCAATTTGTTTTGTTTATTATAATATGGCTAAAAAGTGGTCACTAGTGCATCGTACAATACACTGCCAACTACTGGCCATCCACTGTAAGTGCACGAAAATGTAGTTATCCAGTCCCTCTTCTACTGTAGAAAACTCTTGCAGGTAAAAAAGTATATTGTGACATGAAACAACTCCTAAAGACTATTACTACTGATGTAGTTTACCAATAACAACTTTGTACTTGGAGAAATTACCAGTGATCACCTGTCCACTAAAGTTCACGTCATGAATCAGTGGCAATATTTTGACAGGTATTTATTGATATATTTTTACTATGAAAACATTCTTAAATTTCAGTTCTTAACTTGAAGATTTAAGGAAAACAGTACATTGCTGTCATTTTATTTTGTAACAAAGTGAGACTTTATTGTGGTTCTTAAAAAAACAATTTTTATTTTTATTTAAATGTTTACATTACATATATTCATTCCAAACTGACCATGGTGAACAGAGGGACTTTAAAGTCCAATGATTATCACTGTCTATCATGATGTGTGTGGTTGAAGTGTGGACCCAAATGTAGCAGGCAGGAGACGTCAAAGTTCTGTTGTAGACTTAATTAAAAATTAAACTTACAAAAAAAAAACAAAGTCCAAGGAACAAAGGACGAGGAGCTGTGGTGTGGAGTAACACGACGAACCAACGAGTAACAGCCTGTGATTTGACTAATTAGAGATGTGATTACATATTTACCTGCTACTCAAATAATAATAATAATAATTAAAAAAGCATCTGTTTTATGTGGCTAAACGTTAGTTTGGTGTAAAGTGGATTTAATGTGCTAACAAAAATTAACTTAAGGACAAAATACCAAAAACAGAAAAAAAAAACCTTGTTGCTACATTGGGAAAAATCAAATGACTAATGGAATTAAAAAGTCCTTTGAAAAAGAAACTGTGAATCTTGTGACTTTATAGACCAAAAATGTTACAAGAAATTCATAAGGAACACACTGTTATGGACAAAAGGACTCTTTGTCTTTTCTCTATCTGCTTTAACTGTTCACACGCACACGGCTGCACGCTTACATAACCATAACATTTAAGTCTGGTGACAGTCACACACAGGGTCGCCAGATAGGGGGGAAAAGTTAGGACAATTCCAAGGGTCCTTGACCAACAGGGGCACCCCCACCAAAAAAATTATTCAAAATTCAGTGACAAGCTACTTAGTATCACTCCAGTGAGTCTGTATTTCCTGTGTCTTTGCTCTTTTTACAATTACACACAACAAAAAAAAAACAACAATATATTTGTTGATGACAGAAATTCAAACAATCTTTGTAAAATGATAATAAAAAACAGACTCCTGTCTGGACTGCAGCCAATCCACACAGTTTTACCTTAACCCTTTCAAGCATAGTGGTCACTACAGTGGACAGCTATCAAAAAGACATTTTCTTGTGCTTCTTGTGGATTTTTATGTTATAAATGCACACAGACCACTGAAGAGGACACTAATGCATCATAAAATGCACTATCAACTACTGGCCATCAGCCACAAATGCAAGAAAATTTTTTTGCTAAATCCAATATGGCCGACAGACAAAAAGTATGCCAACCGACCTGTCCCTCCTTCTACTTTAGGCAACTCTTGCAGGTAAAGAAAATACAAGTGACATCAGATAACCCCTAAAGAACAATACTACTGATGTATTTTCCAAATAACAACTTTGTATTTGGAGAAAATTACAATTTATCACCTAAAAAAAATATTTATTTTGTTTTTTTATGTTTTCCTACCTTTTTTATGCCTTATGAAAAAAATAAATGAATAAAAATTGGAAAAAAAATCTTGAAACAAAGGATAATAATTCATGCATGAAAGGGTTTTAACATGCATTTAAATTACAGATATCTGGTCCCACGTCCCTCCTAACCCGTCCTCTCCTAAGTGAAATTACAGCTGCAGTATTTTTTTTATAAAAAAATATTATTTTACATATTTGTTGAAACTGTCATTGTGTTGTGACAGTACAGCATGAAAGATAATCTGTGAAAAAATTATTTCCTCTGCCTTCTCCCAGTGCTATCTAGAAACCACCAATCAAAGACAGGAGGCAGGTTTTAGTGCTGTCAATCACTATCTCATGTGGCTGCTCATCCTCCCTCCCCCTCACTCTGTGCTATGCTGCAGCTAGCATAGCACAGAGCTATGCAGATTCACACTGTAAAATTCAGTGTAGTCACAGTTTAGTTAGCATAGCTACCAATGACAGCAGATAAACAGTTTTCCTGTAACAATAAGTTGTTTCTCCACCATTAGCACATTTAGCAGTGAGTGAATGAAGCACACTAAGACCCTCCTCCCGGTTCTGATTGGTTGTTTTTGGTCAGAATGGTGCATTACTTTAGCTAGCAATAGTAGCTCAGAAAGGAGGTGGAGGAGATTGATTTTTTTCACAGATTATCTCATAGCAAACCATCATAACATGATGACAGCTTTAACAAATATGGAGAAACAGATTTTTTTATTAAAGTTATGTCCTGCAGATTGAATAAAATGCAACTACATAGCATTTTTTGAGAAGTCTGGATTGTTTTATGAATATTTTGCACATTGTCTATGACTGTTGCAAGTGGGGAGAGACATTTTAATGAGATAAAACTAATAATAATAAAAGAAAAATAAGCAGCCTACTTGCATACTGCATGCAGACTGTTTCATGTTAAATTCATGAGCAGTAATTATTGTGCTATTATCAGTATTGGACTAAAGAAAGCAACGCAGTTGCAAGTCTTTAAAATTGTGACATTTTTGATGGGTCAGATCAGGCTCGGATCAGACTCAAGAAACTGTACCAGCAGTTGTGCAGTCGGGGCCCAATTAAATTTTGGTGGGAAAATGGGTGAACTACAACAACTCTGACATCAATTTTCTCCCCCTCTACCTGGAGAAGAAAACATTTGTTTTAAAATAGCTCTCTATTCCACTTCCACAAAAGAAATTAAAATATTACTTTCATAATTATGAATGAAGTTTTCCTTTCCATGACGCTCTTCAAAAGAAATTCAAAATAAATATCAACTCCTGTGCGTTTTGCGACTGAAATATTAAGACAGTTTCAATTGCAACTTCCTTCATGTTATTGGAAAGATTTTCAAAAGTGGATTTTGAACACCAAATCTATTCCATCTTTAAGTTTTAATACAATAAAATTTGGTCTTCTAACAGTGGATGAAGAATTAAATTATATTGTGGGAGATTATCTATTCTCCAGCTTGGTTCATTATGTATGAGGTTCTAGAAGAGTCGGTGAATTGAAATCATCAATCCCATTTATTAGGACTAAAATGCAACGCTGGTCCATCGCCATGTTTCTTTATGGGACAACACAGCAAAATAACATCTAACAACAGTTTCTGATTCCTTTTGTAGGTTTTTATCTAAGCTACGCTCTAAAGAGGGTGTTCCCTAATGGGTCATTTCCTTTATCTTTATGTGTGAATATATGTGTGTGCATACATGAGCATGAAAGCAGCTAAGCAAGATAGAGAAAACACAGAATTATTTGTGTAAAGTGGATCTAATGTGCTAACAAAGACTAACTTAAGGACAAACATAAATACAAAAAAAACAAAAAACTTGATGCTACATTGTGAAAAACCAAATGACTAAAATGTCCTTGGTAAAAGAAACTATGAATCTTGTAACTTTATAGACCAAAAATGTTACAAGACATTCATAAGGAACACACTATTATGGACAAAAGGACTCTTTGTCTTTTCTCTATCTGCTTTATCTGCTCACACACACATGGCTGCACACTTACATAACCATGGCATTTCAGACTGGTGACAGTCACACATAAACAAAACCTGATGAAGGCAGGCCAACACCATAGAGAGGGAGCAGAATGAGGAGAAAATAAAGCAAAACTCGCGCTACAATCTTTGCTTGACTTGGTGTCACCCTTAAGGTGAGCTGGGTGGGGCACAGAGGGGAAAATGGGTGAACTACAGCAACTCTGACATCAATTTTCTCCCCCTCTACCTTGAGAAGAAAACATTTGTTTAAAATAGCTCTCTATTCCACTTCCACGAAAGAATTTAAGACATTAATTTCATAATTATGTATGAAGCTTTTCCTTTAATTACTCTCTTCAAAAGAAATTCAAAATAAGTATCATTTCCTGTGTGTTTTGTGACTGAGATTTTAAGACAATACAGATTTTTTTAACTGCAACTTTTTCCAGTTTGTCTGAGAGTGTTTTTATGGATTGTGTACAGCTGACTGGTTTTTAAAATGCTTAGCCTTTTTGAAGTAGTTTTTACCAATTCCGTTTTTATCAACAGTGTGCATTACTGTCAAGGCACTAGTTTCAAATCCCGGATTTTAGGCACAAAGAAATAGACATCGCTCAGCAAGGTGCAACAAATACATTTCATGCTGCCCTTATTTATCATTTCAGGAAAAGTTACTCAACTGGAAAAAGGGAACAGAGTTCTTTGCAAATATCTATGTGTCCCGAACTTCAGGAATGCCGGCACTGATTATCCTGAGGAAAAGTGCGGGTGGAGAGAAACCTCTGGCTGGACCCGAAGCCGTGGGATACACACACACCACTGCACAGACACAAACTGCAATACAAATGTAAAACTTTTACCACCACAGTTCATCCTTACTACAGATTGAAGGAGCACATCAGTAGTAACCAGTAGTGATGTATCCTTTATCCAGGAGGATTTATATGAGGTGTGTTTTGAAGAAGTGGCGATGTACAATGTGACTTTAATGCAATAAGAAGACCTGGCTCTGCTACGCCCTCCGGTGGAAACAGCAAGGAGAGAGGCAGGGAGAAAAAAAAACAAAAAAACACCACACAGAACCAAACGTCTGGATTCCTGACGCGATTACCATCGTGGAATTCAAAGAGAAGCATGTAGCACAGGGCGAGCATGGCAGAGGAAGGAGGCAAAAGACCCTGTCAGTCAAACTAAGACAACTGGCAGGACATTAATGAATGACTTAGCAAAGTCAGGGATTGTTTTCCCAAAGAAGATCATCTGTAGGACAGATAAAGCTGGCCATTCACTTCTCCCTACAACATTTTCCTTCACCTCCACGTGTTCGGAAGGACAAAGGGAAACAAGCATTCAACTGTGTTGCAACTCCTACAGCATGAAATTGTCTCCAGTCTGATCTCAACATATACTGGGTTTTATTATTATTATTATTATTATTTTATAATTTCAAACTATTCTTAAGAAAATAAAATAAGCTGTCAATCTGTTAACCAGTGTCCATTCGCCTAAGTTCTTTTCTTTCTACTTTTGTTTTAAATTCTCTTAAATATTTTTGAGAGAACCCTTTTTATATTCTGCCCAGGTCTATTTGCAAATCAGACCTTGATTTAACTTGGTTAAATTAAGAAAATAAAATGAAAACTTGAAAAAAAAATCTATGGTATCTGAGAAATGTTCTCTGCTTCATGCTGGCGGGTTACATAAAAAATCCCAATAAAAGACACAGTTCTTTTGGCAGTACAAAAAGGTAAACAAGTTCAATGGGTGTTCAATGTTTGCATGACATTGTAAGAGATAAAAACACTTAATATATCCTCGCCCCTTTCCTTAAAAACTCTGCTTTCACACAGCTGATCTTTACAGTTAGAAGTAATTCTACTTTTTCTAAATGATTGGCTAATGGGTTATGGTCCTTCATCTATGAAGAGCTGCATGTCCAGGTTTACACAGGAAAACCCAGTTATCTGGGTTGCATATGTATTACATGAACACCTCATTAGATAAATTTCAAAGTGTTTTGAAGTACATAATTCCTGCTAAACATTTTCTTAAACAATACCGAGGTTCTTTTCTTATATTCGAAATGAAGTCAAAATACACGACAGCAATGGAGTACAAGACCAAAAATATTCTATCTTTGTTCAATGATTTAGTGGAATTCCAAAAGTCACCCAAATAATGGCCGAATGTTGTTCTTCTTACGTCGTCAAATCATCTTTACGAAGCAAAGACCAAAGTTTGTTTTCCCTAAACGGACCTTACCTCAAGTCACAATAAATATTGAGCAGATGGAGACGCTAACATTTTCCTCTTTGTTCCTCCCACATCATCAGTTAGTCATTAAGAAGCCTGAGTCATTAGTACGCAGAGATTGGTAATGCAGAAACAGATCATTAGAAGAGCCCACCTCTTTGTCTTTTGAGAAAAGAGAAGGATTATTTTCCCACCTGAGTGTCATTTATCTCTGCAACTGAAAGAGAGAACAGAGTAGGATTAATGAACAGGCAGTCTCTAAAGAGAAAGACTTTTGCCAGAAGAGAAAGCATGGTTATTCGAAACTTGACTCGGTTGCTATTAAAAAATTGCAATTAGTCCATTTGACAAAGCTCAATAAACAATGGCGCTATGCCTCATCCATACCATGAACATGAATTTATGACTACAATAAAAAATATTAAAAAGAAACAGGGCCAGACAGAGACCTTGTCTGAGATTTTTGATATTTTAAAATTAAAACAAATATTGTGGATTCTTAGTTTCCCCAATGTTCTGCAGCTTGTCTTTCTCTTGAAAACCCATCAATGAGTTTTACTTTGCAGTTTTCTATAACTTCAACATTTGAAAATAAATAAGGCTATTCAGAACCAAAGTTTCATTTTTTATATTTGATTATTCACATTTACTGTAGTAGTTTGGATCTGTTATTAACATACAAAACAAAGAAGCATAACAAACAAGATTGTAGAAAATGTAACCCTATGCCGGTATTATGCCTAAGTAATCCTCTGCAGTGAGTTCTTTACTATAAGTTCTGAAAAAAACTGATGTATCCATACCTATATCTTAGTGTGTGTCAACTGATATCTTTGATTGTTGGTCTACAGTGTGATTTTCTGTTAGCTAGCCATCAGCTAGCTGGCTGTGGCCCAGAAAATAGCACATAAGAATTAGAGACTAAAAAAGAGAAGGGTCAGTGCTTGTTTTCTACTGGTGCTGTGACTGTGTTATCCTCACCCATATTGCAGTGGACCCTCGACTGTTTGTGGGTCAGTATTCACGGATTCACCTATTCACAAATTTTTCTGTGAAACTCAACTCCCAAATTCTTTATTCTCTAATTTTCTTTCATTGAGCATGTGGAAAACATTTATAAGAAAAAGCTGAAATACCTCGACACAATGCTACTTCATATTTGAATGCTAATGGCTAGCATTTGCAAGGCACCCAGACCTTGAGGGCCTTTAGTTTTTCTTACCAGCTTCTTCAACTTCCACAGATATGCTAAGACCGTTTCCACTGTGCATACTAATAGATATTAAGGAATATCTGGTGTTTGAAGGTAAAAATGCAGGAAGTAATTTTGGAGGAGGTATCAAATATTCACGGATGTCTGCTATTTGCAGGCGGTTGTGAACTTTTGTCGCAAATACAGAGGCATTTTTTTATGTAGCACCATCAGTGGAAGACTATCTTTGTGTCCATTCTTGCGTTTCTCCAAGCTTTACCTTCTAATCATGATTTTAACTGCATTTTAAATACCATAACTTATATAAAGGTGTGGTTGTGCAAATGAACCAAAATACACTTTTGACTGCATGATAAATCAGCAAGTAAAAAAAAATCAGTGATGAACAGCTGTAAAAGTTTCTCTGTTTTTCCAGACACTTTCATTGGAGAATATCTTAAAGGTGTTTCTCGTGCCTGTTAGAGTTGCATATTATATGTACTTATATGACCAAGGAAGTGAAAGGTAAATTCAGTTTTCCTTCATATCAAACTATATTTCTCCTCATTGAGAATTGTTCCAGCATCTATGAAAACAACGGACAGGAACCCCTGTGGGGTCTAAAGTTTTCCCAGCAGGTTGCATTTGCTGTAATATGAAATGGAATCAATATGGCCATCATGCAGAAACACATTCAGACACTCACTTAGGCTTGATTTCAATCTCCATCCACTTTGCTATGTTTCCCCTTAAGAAGGAATAGATGGTGGTAAGAGATGGGGGATGGGTGCATTCAGGTACTATTTTTCCTAAACACACACACACACACATTAAACACATGCGCACTGTGGCCATTCAAGCAGGCAGGGAGCTGAGTAATGAGTGGTTTTAGTGAAGAAGACAGCTCACCTTCTTACCAACTCCTCTCAAGGAGACTTCTGATCATTGTTGTCAACTATAGCTAAGCACTTTAAATGGATACTGAAATGTGTGTATGTCAGTGTGTAATTTAAAACAGAGAAACATGTGCATGTGTGAAATCACTAAACAGATTGAGCAGAAAGGGTGTGTGTTCACATCTTTTTCTGTATGTGTCTTTGATGCTTTCTGTAGGTGTGGGAATGCGTCTCTCCCCAGCAGCCTGCATCTGCCTCTCATTAGGATTAGGAGAGATCCACTGATAGATGCATAATGGACTTTCCTGTTTCTGCGCGCACAGGGGTGTGCACGCGGGTGTGAAGGGAGCATTTAGCAGCCAATCAATCACAGGATGTCAGACGGGTAACAGTTGAAAACGGTGTCAGCAAAGGTGTCGCGCATGCACACAGTGTCGCGTTTGCGTCATTAGGAGGATCAAACTTTAGTATGTGGGGGGAAAAAGAAAAGCTGAAGATTTAAGAGAACAATACAGTTTGGAAAAGTCACAACTCCTCTTCACAACTGACATTTAATGGCTATCAGTTGTGGGCACACTTGGTAATGCACTAAGAGAAGAGCTAATTTTTTGTGTAGAACTTTACCATTTTTGCTAACTTTGAAAGCATTTGGCACACTAAGCTTTCTAAATGTTTCCAGATAAATTCTAAGACGCTAATTTACTCAGCTGAACTGAAACCAAGAGTGAAAGATTTGTTCCAAAGAATCACAATCATACAACCAATATAATTTTTATATCACATAAAATGTTTTAATGTGACACGGATTATGGGTGTGAAAAATTATGACTGTATCTAGACATTGTAGTCCATTATTTTTGATTAGTTACTGTTGATTTCACAGACTATACAGTGCAAATTTGGTTAAATGTTAAATAAAATGTGCTACAAAAATGAACTTATGCGTGTCGCATTTCTGACTCCTGATGTTAAACATGGCAGATGAGTGTCCACTCATGAAACACTAAACAAGATGCAAAAAAATAAATAAAATAACGCTTACAACATGCCTAGAGGAGAGATGTAAATCAAAGGTAATGTAAACTGTTCAGTTCTTTAACTAGATCCTTGTTTCAATAAACGTAATTTACAAATATAATCTTACTGAAGTTGTAAGGACACTCAGTGGGGACCCAGAAATTCAACCACACACAGGAGTTCGCAAAGGAAAAATCAAGTTTAATGAAAACTCTCAAACTCAGGTAGCTGCTCAGGGTGCAGTCATCAGTACAGCACTGAGAAGAGAGGGGAGAAGGCTGGTGAAGAACAAATAACAGAGGGGTAGCTTAGAAATGTTCAGCTTGACTGACCTGAAGAGCACTGGATGGGTGGAGCAGAGAGCAAGGTAGAGCAGGCTGAAGTAGAAGCAACAAGGGTCCTCCCCAAGGAGATCTGCGAGGCAACAACCAGGGAGTAAGACGATTAACAGGCTGGGGTCATACACAGGAGAACAGAGAGAGCAAACTTAGCTTGAGGGGCAGGCGATACTCAGAGGTCGTGAGGCAGAGCTTGGGTCAGGGTCCAGAAATCCAGAGCAGTTAGAATCCGTAAAAGGGGCTTGGCAGGAGAAGGGTCATGGGAACACCAGAGGCTTGAAAGGAAATGCTGGATTTCTACTGGCTCGTAGCTGTCGATAATCTGGCAAGGAGGCAGAGGCTGAGAAGTGTTTAAGTAGGGCAGAGCACAGGTGGAACAGGTAAGCAATCAGCAGGGTGGCAGGTGAGCTGAATGAGTGGCTAATCCTCTCACAGCATGGAGAGGACAGACCATGAATCATGACAGAAGTGGACTGAATAATGGGGCAACAAGTTTTCGATATAATTTGGTTGTAATTTGATTGAATTTGACTTTACTTACATGAAACTGAATTGAACCTGTTTACTTTGAGAGCAGGGCCCAGATTAATCTCTTCATGACTCTGTAAATCAACCAAACTTAATGGAAGTGTGAAGACTCAGGATATGTATATATGTAGCAAACATGCTTAATATGTAAAATGACAAAGTTTAGGGTCAGTCAAAGTCACTAATATGATGAAGTGGTGTTTCCTTACAGCAAGAAGTCAAATTATCCATTAATAAACAGGACATGTGTTTGGTGATGAACTGGAGTCAACATGGATGTTGGGTGATCTCTATCTGTGCTGCATTGGGTTCGTGTGCATCAAAAATAGATGCATGGTGTATCCCAAAGCAAGTAATAAAAGAGTTGTAAAGGTTGCAGAACTTTGCCTAGCATGTGTGTCTTTATGTAATCTGGGATTTTTAGGTGCTGGTCCTTCATTTATCAATAATAGACTCGTATTCTGCTGTAAAATATTGAAGCTATGTAACTCCCAGAGGTGAAATTATGCCAGGGCTGAGCCCTAGCACATAAAGCAGGACTGCATCATGGGACAAACCTAAGGCAAATTACATTTTACATGACTTTTGGTTGTAAATTATGAAAATAAAATGTTTTAACCTTTACGATGGTGATGGAAAGTAACTTAGGTTTCATTTTCTTGCTGCAGAGTACAAGAAACCACGAGTGATGATTAAGGAATTGTTCAAATCTCTGGACAGTGTTCACTCAACTCAAAATCTAAAATACACCTTGTTGTCAAACCTCGATTGAGTGATTGAAAGGACAGTTTCTTTAAGGCATGCTTATTGACATTTGAAAATTTTTAGTTATTAAACCAAAATGGAAAAAAAAAGATTATGTAATCAACATTCATATGTTCATTCGTACACATTGAAAGATGTTTTAGCATAATCTATCTTTAAATAAGAATAATTAAACCTAGTTTACACTAGTTTAATTATTTTAGATTGTGAATGAGAGCAGAGACTCAAGAAAAGCGGGAAGCAAGTCCTCTGAGGCAGTTTTCACATTTGATAGTCCAGCAGACTCGGTTTGATTGGAGACCAAAATTGCATAAGAGACATAAATGGAGTAGCATCAGACTTTAGAGCTTAGAAAAAAACCTGGGGCCATTTCTGGCACTGGCGTGAGACTCAGAATTAGTTTTGGTTGCATTTACCCAGAATGCCCTGTGCGATAGTCCACTTTCTGCTTTTGGAGCAGTCTCTTGTCTGCTTGTCATTGCCATTTGCCATCAAACCGCACCACAGTTCACTTCAACTGAACCGATACCTAGACTCTAGCCAGCAGCAGTTAGCAAACTGAACATCTGCTCTGTTCATCATACAAGCTACTTCTCAGAACAACAATGGTAAAAACGCTGTTAAAGGGTTAATAGAGGAGTGATGCTGCTATGACTTCCTGAAGGTGGAGTTTCAGAAAGAGAAGGAGTTTTTAAAGAGACAGAGGCCCATTTAAAATGTCTTAAGAAATTTGATGTATGTAGCTTTTTTGTAACAGCTGAAGGTAGCTTAGTTGCTTGATTGTGCTATAAAATACCAGGATATGCCTGGAAAATACATAGTACTGCCAGTTTAAATGATTTTTGATTTATCACTTTCTAAACAGTAAAATGTTATGTTTATGTTTTATCAATATAAATCAGTAGGGACAGGCTATGGATGGAACTTGTGTGACACTCAGGGTCACTCAGGCCACTAATCCAGTGACTCAAAGGACTCAGAAACTCAACAACCCTAACTTCTAGTCATATAGAATTAGGAAAACATAATGGAAACAAAGTTTTGCTAGTTGACTTTTGACCTATTTAAATGAGTTATTGGATGCCAAACATGCCTTTTTTCAAACTTGTTTCCACTGTGCTCTCTACATACCTGGCAGAAGGAAGGACCTGGTGATAAACTGAAAATAGCCCACAGAAAACACTCTGCTCAGTGAGTTACATGAGGAACAGGTGTGTTCTGGCTAGACTGTCTGGGGTCTGGAGGCCAGGCCTGCAGGTGCATGGAGGGGACAACCGAGACGGAGGCCAAGCAAACAGAGAGTAGGATTAAAGGGGAGATGAGAATCAAAGGAAAATACAACGCTGGAAAATACAGCGCAGTTGTTATTGTTGCTAACAGTAACAACTGCTAATGTTTGGTTGTCAGAAATGAGCTTTTCAGTTCACAGACATGTGAACTCTGCTCTGAAAATGTGTTGTGTAAACTCCAGCTAAGCTCATTTTGTTTGTTTTATGTCAAACATTTTGATTGAACTGTCATAATTTTGCAGACATTAGTGTTTCACTTTAATGTTAGTGTTTTTTTGTGAACGTGTTAGTCAAAAATGCCAAGTTTTGTTGATCATGACTGCTTTGCAAAAGCAATGAAAATGGTTGGCAGTTTATTATGGTGCATTAATGAAGATGAACTCATTCCGATGTTTTGCTGTAATCCTCACCATCTCAAAGAAGAGCCAGATCAAACAGCCCTCCACATCACTCATTGTAAATTCCAAGCACACACGGCGGCTAAATGACTATGGATGAATACCTCTAACACAATCACTGCAAACTGTTGGGCTTTTATCAAATGTGCATTCAAAACACACACCTCAGTCGAATTTTATTAGTGACTAAAAAGTGTGTGATAGAACACATTCAAGACACAATCCAAACCCGCCCCCCCCCTCTCTCTCTCTCCTTTTCACTCATGCTTGATAAATGACTCTTGGTGTGGAGAAAAAGCACTTTCTGAACAACCATAAGCGCTCTAAACAGATTACTAATACTTAGGGTAAATAGCAGCAGCGGAGGTTAAAAAAAAATTGAGGATTGCTTTTTAATAGAGCTTCCTGGAAACTCTGCGTGGTCATGTGATGCAACAGTTTCTTTTCCCGTCACTTATTGAAGAGAAGTGAATGAATGAGATTAGGGGTGTAACACGGTTACGCCGGCGTGTGGGAGTTCGTGTCTGCGTGAAATTGTCAAAAGAACAAGTGGAGGGTAATATCATAAAGCGGCAGTGAGAGAGAGGCTCAATCTGTTATTTGCAAATTGGTTTAAGACATCTAATATTCACTCCCAATGCTTAGGCTTATTTATGTTAAACCATAAACATTTTTGAAGAGCACATGTTTCCTAGCATAACAGAGCATAACAGCATAACAGACACAGTGCTGGAAATAAGTAATTGCTCCCCAACAAATTTCTTCCATATTCCCTTTTTTGTGTCAGACTTAAATGTTTCAGATTGTCAAACCATTTAAAAATGGCAGTATGATGTACTGTAAAATCAACTTTTTTTGAGCTTTACAAAAAGATCCCTGAAGTGTTGCTTTGATTCTTCCATGAATGTTTGAGAAATCCTTTAATCTCCATGGAACCATTCAGCTGTGCAAAACGTTTGGTTGGACCTATCGATGCCTTCGAGGTGCAGCTGCTGATCAAACTTCCACCTGACAGAGCACCTCCACAGACTAGCCAGCAGCAATTAGCAAACACCTGGTAGAACTGTTGAGCTAATTATAAGGGCTCAGCAGCTCCTCTAAAGCTTCTATAAAGAAAAAGCCTTGTTAAAAGGTTATTCGAGGAGCCATGTTGTGATGTTTTAGGGAAGGCGGAGTTTCAGAAAGAGGAAGTGTTTCTTAAAGAGACAGAGGCCCAATTTAAAGACGTTAAAATACAAATTTCTTTTAAGTAATAATTGATATATTAAACTGAAAGTTACATAGTTATTTGATTGTGCTATAAAACTGCACAAAACAGAGGCTGGGAAAAGCATAATACTGGTCCGTTAATATTAGGTAAATATGACTTGAATATGAACGTGTGCAAAAGTTTAAAGTCCAGCTTTCATCTGTATTTACAGTATTTTAGATTCATTGTTTGTGTCCACAAATTTGGACAAAAAAAATTTGATTCTTAAAAAAAAAAAAAACACATGTAAGGTTAAACGTCTACCAAAATGAGTGTATTAGAATAATGTTGTCTCTTATTCTTATGCCTCTTGTGATGTCACCAATCCAAACACACCCTTTGTTGGCTGTTTCTTTTGTTCACTTTTTAAAAAGCTTTATATTTTAACTCCTGTAAGGGATTACTTGGCTGGATTTTTGGTGTTACTCTGAGAAAAAGAAAACACCCTCGGAAAATTGGGCTGCTTGATTTTAGAAAAACAAATAAGAACTGAATATCGCAGCAAAAATATTATCATTAAGTCATGCGTTAATTGACTCTTTTTCTCTTCTCTTATGACCTGCAGCATCATTGCTACCTCGTACACATCCAGTGTGGGCATCGAGTGAAGGTTCATACAACTGACCAACAGATGTAGCATTAGCATTCTGCATTTACATTCACACCATGTGCCCATATATGTATTATATTCCTAGAAATATGAAATCAAAACAGTCCCAACCAACCAAGTGTGATGTTGCAAAAATTGATACTATAATAATAAATGTGATTCCATATATTGTGAAGCTTGACCCCGTTAAATCTAATGTGTAAACATAATAGAGTTCATAATAAGATAAAATGGCTCCAGTAGGTTGACGCAAGTAAAATGGAGGATAGGATGGAAGGTGACTACGCTCCTGTTTCTTCTTTTTCAAGATCTTAGGTTTTTTTTCATCACTTTTACTTGTTGATATGACATCACTGTAGAGCAAAGTGTTCTGTCAGTGTTAACTGTTGGCACAGCAACACCACAGTAGAAGGAAAACTGGCAGCCATTAGCTACAGAGCTGTTCCCAGTGTGACAAGTGAGTTTGAAATTGGCACTCAGGACCCTTGGCCAGTCATCGGTATGTGATGGGATCTTATGTTCTTCAGAGTTTTCTTTTGGATGTGATCTAACATGTCAATTTTACAAAAGCCACGGTGAATTGGAAGCCCCTGTCTTGCCAAATTAAAATATGGGTTTTATTAAGGCCAGATGGAGATTTCAAAATGAGAGTTAAATTTTTAGATGGCTCAAAATCTTGGCTCTCTGTATGGAGTCATTTCATTTAATTAAAAATGCTCAGTTAATCATACTATGTGCAACACTGCGTTTCTATTTCATTAGTTACATTATGTCAAAGTCTCTTTGGCTGTAGTGGGAGGCTGGAGGGGTTCATACAGATCTCTGTTTGGGTTATTGAAGCTTTTTGGGGTGTTGCTGATGCTGTACATGTTCTTCATGGTGGAGGGAGATCAGAGCTGAATTTACCAGTGAACACATTCCAATTTTCTTTTGGCTAGTAAAGGCCAAGCACACCCACAAAAAACATCTGCCTCCAGTCCTACAAGTGGCTGAACTCCTCATGTCCAAGAAGCTCAAAGAACAGGTGCAGGACTTTTCCTCCAACGTGGTTTGGGGTCCGTTTCATTTCTTGACTGTGTTTTAAGGTCATGTAACGTTCACAGATGATCCGATTCGTTTCAACTGGTCTTTACCCTGAACAGCTTGCAAGTCTGTTAGTGAAAGTCTTGTTTCGTTTTTTTACAGCTTAGCTTGCTTACAATGCTTACTGGACACATTGCAGTAGATCTTGTTATTCTGTCTAATTTAATTTAAACATATATTTGTTTACTCTGCGAATAAATAAATCACAATAACGAGTTTGTTTTCGTCACGTTTCATGGCAGTTCTGTGACACTGACGCAGAGAGGATGAGGATGGTCATGATGCACTCTTGTAAACAATTAAAGTAAAACTGCATTACGGACAATGGCTTGTTCTCAGAAAAATGTACATTTTCAAAACTGGATCATTTGAAAGGCTCTTTGAAGGGAACTCGACTAAAGATCTGGTTCCCTTTAAAGAGCCTTAAATCCTGCCACTATTGCTTTAGAACTGAAGATTTAAGGCTTTTAGAATGGCCTCAAATTATACTCTATTGTAAATCAAAGGAAAACTCATATCCATGACCAAAAACCAAACAATTTGAAGAAGTTATGTAACACTAGCAAAGCCACAAAATGTTAGGCTGTGCTAAAGTGAAATTTATTATCAGAAAAGACTGTTCACCTAAATGGGTGCAGTGTCAGTAAATTAAGCTGAACTAAAGGTGACACTGAAACAGTCACACTGCCAAACAAACACACATATACACACACCCCTTAATTGAAATTCTGTAATTTTGTTGCGGAACACTCCAGTGTTTTGTCCCATAAAGGAGAAACACAAACCGAGTGAAGGAACAAACATGCAGAGCAATGCACTTTCATGCTCCTTTCCCTCAGGAAGGAAGCTGATACAAACATAAAAGTAGAGAAATTCATATTGGATTCTCAAAATACCTCTGTTCTCCTGTGGGTGAGTAAACATTACCATTCCGGTGATTCTCTGTTTATCCTAATCTGCTGTGTGTCACTATGCTTATTTTACTGTTCAAACGGGCCTGCAGTCAACGAGGGGGAGACTGCTTGTGGAAACAGGCTGTTTTCTAAAACGGTGTGAAAAAAGGTATTTACCGTTTCACAGATTTCTACTGTCTTTACCTCTTTATCACTTAAACCTTGATAATTCAAGTCAGCAAACAAAATCTTTTTGACAACGATAACGTGAGTCAAACCAAAACGCTGTTGCATTTCCATTGACCACGTCATTTTACAATTTGACATCTTGAAAATAACTTTGTGCCCTGTGATGGACTGGCAACCTGTCCAGAGTGTACCCTCCCCCTCTCTCCTGTTGACCGCTGGAGAGAGGCACCACTGGGGCCTTGTGGCCCCAATGGGATAAGCAGGAAGAGATAATAGGTGGATGGATGAAAATAAATTTGCTTAATGGAAACACTCCAATTTTGAAAAAAAAAACCCTGTTGTTTTACAATAGCAGAGTTTTGGTGCTATGAGGTGTTTTTATGGCCGTATCAAAATTGATTTAATTCACAAAACTGCAATGGAAAAACTTTATTCACATCACATGAGTCACATGATCAACAACCACTGGCCTTCAATAAATAAATATATATGAAATCTATAAATGCAGGTAAGATGCTTGTAACTTTAACCTATCTAATGGGAATCAGGGCCCCACCTACATGGAAATACTCTTTAGCCTTCCTGTAATTTGGACTATGATTTATGCATAACTTTCCCATGTTCACAGAAATTCATAATTCATCATTGATTGTGCTGCTGACTCCATCCTGCTTTACCTTCTTCATGTTTGCTGCTCTGTAACATAAACAGCCTTGTCAGTTGACACCCATTAAAACACGAGTGAACTCCACAGTGAGTTCACAGGCTGAGACTCAGCACCGCTGGCTTTTATTTGGCTGGAGGTGTTCACTGCGTGACCTTCTCTTTGACCTGGTGTTTCTCACATTCATCAGTCTGTTTAAAAAAAAAATATCCAAAAACAAGTCCATAAATGCCCTCGTCCAAAACTCTATCAAGATCGCTGGGTCTTTTACTTTAATGCAGGTCCCTATCGTTAACATTTAGCAAGAAGGTCTTCACTCTAGGCTTTACAGAAAGTAACACAAAACCTTTAGCAACACTTTCATTAGAAATAGAGATCCATCATCTGCTGTTGTCAATGATTGCAAATGTCTGGCTCTTTGTGTTTGATTGCTCTTTATTGAAATGGCCTTTCCTGCTGTTCAGAAATCGCTGGCAAAGATTTTTATGTTGTTGTTCCGTAGCTACAATATGAGACAAGAGTAATCCATGTTGGTCCCGTGTCATCAATTATCTGCAGACACTTGGCGGAAAAGAAATAACACAATAATTATGAATTGGTGTGTAGCCTATTGCTTTTGAAAAGTATTTATTCTCATTTAACTTCTTTGCAAACTGACATAATAGAGTTTTAAACTGAAATGTAAATGTATATTCCAAAATTTTAAAATGTTAAAAAATATACTAAATGTTTTTGTTATTCTTTTCAGAAACAAAACTTGTGAAATGTCTAATGTGGTTTTTCACAACAAAACGTAATGTAAAATAGATTTTTACGTTACGAGAATGCTGGAGATATTGTGAAGAAGTACAAGCTAA
Source organism: Alfaro cultratus (assembly GCA_903066825.1). Classification (NCBI taxonomy): domain Eukaryota; kingdom Metazoa; phylum Chordata; class Actinopteri; order Cyprinodontiformes; family Poeciliidae; genus Alfaro; species Alfaro cultratus. The sequence continues at coordinate 46,944 of CAEFZX010025439.1, forward strand.
ACATTCACATTTTTGTTTGCAACTGTACAAAAATGACTGGATATTGGGAAAAAAGTTGGGTCAACATTGACTAAAATTCTGGGCTAAGCAATTCCAAACCCTTGCCTAGTGATGGGTTTGGGGAATATAATGGATGTGGTGAGGAAAGAAGGAGTGTTTCTGACCGAGGTGATCCTGGCCGCGAATAACCAGGCAAAAACTAAAATATGGTTGAAGGTAGACCCGAAAAAACAAGATGACTGGGTCAACTTTGTGGAGGAAAATCTCGATAATAGAAACAATAAGGTTTTAGGTATTAAGAATTAATACATAAACTTCTTATATTTTTTATAATTGTGTTGTAGTTTCTTTGCTTTGTTTTAATTGTCTTTATTGACACAATTTCAGTAGTTAAGTCATTTTAACCTTGTTTGCATAATCTTTATCTGTTTTTAGCAGGGCAAACTGAGCATTGTCCAGGGACACCAGACAAAAAATAGCCTTTTGGCTAATTCTGGCACAGTTACAGAAATGTCAGTTACTGTGCATTGTCCCTACCAAATAAATTAAATTAAATGACAGACAGTGGGGAAAATGGACTCTATTCTGGAGTGGCACTGTCCAAGAATTAATTAATCTTTGAATGTCAGAAGTAATAGCCAGAAAAAAAAAGAATGTATAAAAAAAATATATATATATTCACCCATTCATCCATCCATTTTCTTCCGCTTATCCGGGGTTGGGTCGCTGGGGAGCCACTTGTTCCAGCTCTTCCAGGGGAATCCCAAGGCGTTCCCAGGCCAGCCGAGAAACATAGTCCCTCCAGCGTGTCCTGGATCTTCCCCGGGGCCTCCTCCCGGTGGGACGTGTCTGGAACACCTCACCAGGGAGGCGTCCAGGAGGCATCCTGACCAGATGCCCGAGCCTCAACTGGCTCCTCTCGATGTGAAGGAGCAGCGGCTCTACTCTGAGTCCCTCCCGGATGACTGAGCTTCTCACCCTATCTCTAAGGGAGAGCCCAGCCACCCTACGGAGAAAACCCATTTCAGCCGCTTTTATCCGTGATCTCGTTCTTTCGGTCATGACCCAACTTAGATCAACTGGTAAATTGAGAGCTTCCCTTTTTGACTCAAAATATATTCACAGTCGTGGAATTTAATTTACCATTTACCAATGGTCAGCAAATAATTTGATACCAAAAGATGTTTCCATCATTTTGAAGAAATAAATAATGTTTGACATAATGATACAAACTAGAAATATTCCTTTTTAACATTGGTATTCCATTTATGTTGCGTCACTTCCTACTGGAATCTGTGAACTGAACATCTGGTTTTCTAAAGCATCCAACAACAGCTCCATCTCTCTGTCTTACACATCAGAGAGTAAACAGCTCTGTCCATGATACATGCTGGATGATGTAACCACTACAGTGATGGGACCCACTTTGTTTCTGCGGATAATTTACTTAGAGGCGCATTAAACTTGATAATCGAATGGATGTGTGAAGAGATGAATGGAGCGAATAGAAAAAAACAAAAAAAAACAGGCGGAGTGTGGATGAATGTTGACTGAGGTGAATGGGCAACACAGAGGATGGAGAGAGGTGAGTTTTAAGGTGGACTAAAGGGAGAAACTTCTAGGGCGGAGAAATAAAAGATAAGATAAGGTGAGGCTAAAAGTTAAATGGGAAAAAAAGTAAAGAGCTACAATGGAGGGCTTTGAGCGCGCGTGGCAGAGATAGTGAAGCAAAGTGATATTACATAAACTAATTATAACAGATCCTTCTTCCTGCACTCTGGTTGCTTCGGTCTATATCCATCCATCTCTTCTGCCGGTCATCCTCTCAATCTCTTCGTCTTTCCCGGAATAGGAGCGTGATGTTTTCCCGCTGACGGCGAGTGGCGTTGCTTCCCGCAGGCTCTTTAAGCTGAAACTGGATACATGTACATCTAATCGCCAAGCTTTTAACTAACAGGGCGATGGGGTTGCCAGGTGCGTAAAGTATCTCTCAGTTGGCACACTCGCTGTGTATCTGCGTGTGTGTGTGCAGAAGTCTGTGAGTTGGGAGCAAAGCGTTTAGTGGTCAGGTCATTCACTGGGCCTCTCTAGTTTCAGTCTGTAGGACTTTGTGCCTTTTGCCATTTGTGGCAAAAGGCACAAAGTCATTTTGCACAAAAGGCAAAAGGCCACAGGAGTGATTTCACCCCTGGGAAATCACTCCTGTTTCCCAGGAGCGATTTAAAATTTCTGGCAACATCCCAGTACTGTTTTCATCTAGGAAATAAAAGACGAAATAAACAATTTATTGCAGTCATATACTGCCTATGTCATATTTTATGTTTAGCAACATCTAATGTAGCCAGGCTAGCCAGGAAAGTCATCTTGGATAATGAGGTGTCGGTTTTCTCAGTTCTGCCTATTTCATTTTAGAGCCTTTTATCCCTTTAAATCCAAATGAGCTGCTGCTGGCCACTCCTCCCTCAACTCAATGTTTACACTCACATGTAAAAATGACTGCAAACAGATGTGCAATTAAAAAAGAAAAAAAACAAAAAAACATACATCTTTGATAAACAAAAGTGGAGCGTCCTGCACAACCAACAAAAATGCAGCAAGTGGTTTCTGGATGGTAAATCAATGGTAAAACTTTTGTCTTTCCCACCATCCATTGTGTAGTGCATACAGAGGTAAAGCCAGCTGATCAAACATGCTGGAACTCAACTAGGGTTGCTAGGTAATGGGCAGTGCCTGCTGATTTGCAACATTACAATCCAGCAGTTTCTGAAATGACACATTTTTCAGACACCAAAAAGCATTAACTTATTCCCCAAAACTGGCTGGATATTTTTTAAGCACTAAGTCTTAAAAAGCAGCAGTAGGAGCAGAAATAGAAGTCCAAAAACCATCAAAATGTAAATCTAGCATAATATGTTTGCTTTAAAGTTTTGCCAATGCTTTCATTTACTGTATGGCTTGCCTTAATGTAGGGTCTGAGCTTTAAAGATATTACCAAAAGAAAAAAAAAACAACCTTTGTTAAACATCAGGTCATGTTTGGAAGCAATCTTCACCTGTGTGTAAATTAAAATGAGTCTGTTTCATTGCATACTGTGTGTGCTCACACACCTTCAAAGTTCATAGATATGCAACCAAGAAATTGCCTATTGCAACTCTCTTAAACAAGTGTGTGTGTGTAGAACTTTCATAGCTGTCTACAGAAACATTTCATATATTTCAAGGTTATGAATAATTCACAAAGGAAAAAGTCTATGCTCCTGTTTTATTTTTTCAGTATTCAAACACATACCAGTACATAATATACTCATGAACACAAGCACCTCCACACACACACATTTCCATGCATGTATAATTTTATTAGAGACGATGGTCTTGCATCTTACACATCAGAGGCAAAAAAATGAAAAAAAAGAACAGTCTATTTTCAATAATCAAGGTGAGCATACTTATAATTTCATGCCTGTTCCTGCTTCAAGAAATACTTAGTGGAAAATCTACCCTGACAAAGTGTGAATCACAATAAGCATACTAAGTTCTCCCATTTCTTTTTCTGAATATCAATATAAATGTATATGCAGACGCTAAATGGGGATTTTCATTAGCATAATGAACAGCAGAGGCAAGAAGGGAGAGTTTTGTTGTTAAAATTGCCATAATTTATTGAATTTGCAAACAACACAAACTTTAGATGCATTTAATTGCATGCATAGATGCATAGGTATATTTTTAACACTATCTGCAGACTCATTTCCTGTCTGTTCTATCACAGATTGTGCTGATATTTTGTATAAACAAAGGACATTCTGTTGCTTCAGGGCTCACATAAAGCGCCCGGGTTATTTTTTAAATATTCATCTGGGAAATGGATGACAAAATAAACAATTTATGGCAGCCAAATACTGCCTACGTCATGTTTTATGGTTAGCAACAGCTAATGATTAGCAACAGTTAATCTAGCCAGGCTATCCGGGAAGCTCATCTTGGGAAGCTGCTTCTCTCAGCTCCGGAGTTAAGCTGCTTCCTCTTCTCTCACTCAGAGGAGTCGGCTAACGTCAGGTTGTCGATGGCAGGCTTGGAAATTTACAGGTCGGCGCATTGTAGTTTGGAACAAATAATCTGGCGCTGACGTGACATTTGTGATGATTGTTAGTGTTTGGCCATGCAGGGGATGAAAGATGACTGCTATTAGAGAGGTTAGATTTTTTACGTTCGTTCAGATGACTTTTACTTGTTGGTTTTTAATAAGCCCAAATACTACAACATGTTGAGAAAGACAGCTTGGAGGTCAGCTGTTGCAGCTATCCCTGCCAATACAGAGGAACAATCGGGTCAACATCCACATGCGTCCATACTTGCTTTAACATGATTCCCAGTCGACATTGTCTTGTGTTTTATTAATTTTACATTCCAATAAAGTGTCTAAAAGTACTTCAACTTCTGCTTGTCCACACAATGAACCTCTTGACTCTATATTTAATTTCTAACAGGAAGTTGGGGTTGTTTTGAAGGTTTGTGATTGGCTGACAGGTTTTAGCTTTGCACTACACTGTCACCTATAGGTAGTGTAATTCAGCAGGTTCATGTGGATAAACACTTTTCTTAAACCTATCCTGTGTGTACAATATAATTTTTTCAAGCAATGTGACGGAGATATTAGTTTTCATAAAGACCCGGCTGTGTGTGGACAAGGCCTTCGACGCAGGCCGTCTCTGTCTGCAGAAAATGAAGAGATTGCCTCCACACTGATGAAGAGCTTCAAATTTTGCCATGATTGCTTGAATGCATCATGTAGCTCATGATGTATTTAAGTGCATGTGGTCCCATATTTATGCACTGTCAATAAGACTTCATCTTCTAGAAATTGGAAATATTTAGACCGTTATATTTTCAGCTACATACCAACTTAATGGTGTGTGTCTTCTTTACATGCGTTAAAAATGTTTAGAGATGAGTACTGTGTACGGGACGAGCTGAAACTAAAATACTATTTTTGACTCGGCTTACTGTGAGCATGGAATGAATCAGTCTGATTTTTTATTTTTTTTTATGTTCCCATGTAAAAGACAGTAATTGGCTGCTGTAATGAAACAGGAACCTTTCTGCTGGATAATGACTACAGTATTAGCTTAGAGAATACATTATTGGGCGTCATTTTCAGGTGATTCTGGGACTCTGATATGTAGTGACCTTTACAAAAGGCCTAAATTAATTTGAATAGCTGGAGGCCTACTTCACTTTAATGGGCCTATTATTGGAAATATGACATTGCCATATACCCTCAACTGACTAAAATGCTCAAATGCAATAAATCCTCATGTTAAATGCAATAAACAAATACTGCCATGACTGAAGATAATGTAATGTTTTCATTGTATTTTACCACAGGTGACTCCTGTTCCCCTTCCTTCCTCTATATTTATCCTCAAAGCAATAAAAGGACAACAGAGTTAACTCCCCAGCTTGTGAGATTTAATTATTGATTTTTTTATTAGCTTTACATCATGTTATAATGTTAGTCCCTCATCAAAAACATACCTGGAGTGATGCCTTGATTCTTTCATGTTTGAGAAATCCTTGAATTTCCCTTGGCAATGCGTAAACACTTGCTCCCACAAAGCCCCGCCTATTTCCTCAAAGCTCCTCCTCGGAGCTGCAGTCTCCAGCCAAGCTCCCATCTCACAGACCGCCCCTCCCTCACAACCCCCTTACTCAGCTCCCTGACAGAGTTTAGCAGCTAAACACAGAGCAATCCTGCAGAAAACCTGTTAAAGTCTGTGGTTTGGAAGGTCTATTGATTTTTGTAGATTAGTTTTATTTTTTCTGTTCCAGCAGTTCATATCTTCAACTGAATGTAATATTCAGGCATTGGTATGATTCTGTCTTTTTAACAACATCTTGACCTCCATTAAGTTCTGAAATTTTAGCCAAATAGCATTTATTCCAATTTTCTCGCTGAACACTGTGACTCCCAGATCAGCATGTGTTGAAGACACAATGTGTGATTTATTCATCAAATGTACTGTGCTGGAAGAAAAGACTTTTACTCCCTTAGAGTTTCTGGTTTTTGTTTGTGCTATAATCAAATGAAATTTGATGTCAGAGAAAAATGACCAGAGGCAATTTTGAAATCTAAGGAAAATTTAAGAAATAAAACAAAATGGCTCCCATAGCAGACTTCATGTATCTGTGAAGTCACAAAAGAACCCATAAAGCATCTACGATACTGCAAACCCCTTGTCTCAGTTAGACCAAGTGTTCATGATTCAATCATAAGAGAGATATTGGAATAAAACTGTAGCAACGCAAGACTTTTTCAACCACACCACCGCTGACCGAGTGCTTGTTGTTTAGGTGCTTCAGATTCAGCATGACTTTCTAGATTTGATGGAACCATGAATGCTGAACTCAACCAGAGTATCCTCTACTAAGTCACTTAGGCGTTTTAAGCTCAAGCAACTTTATTATCATTATTTTTTGACACATACCAATAATAAAAAAAAAAGTCCTCTATTCACAGTCCATAAAAAGGTTTTAAGATTGACCTAGTCAAAAGTTGGACTTAAATCATAGTGAGATATGATGGGCATGCCTTTGAAAATGACATTAAAGCTTAAAAACCCTCTGATGCTGAATTAAAACAATTCTGCAGAGGAGTGGGCCAAAATGTCTCCAGTGATGTAATAAAATGTGTCACACTGAGGTGGATGTAAGCAGGTTTAGGTTTAGCAGGCAATTACTTTTTCACTTAGTGCCAGATTGGGTTGGAAATTATTCTTCCCTTTAGTAAATGAAATCAATAAATGAAAAATGCTTGTTGTATTCATGCTGGTTATCTCCATGTGACATTAACAACAGTTTGATGATCTGAAGCAGTATGCTGTGACTAGAAATGGGAATTAATAAGAATTCCAATTCCATTATTGATCTCACTCATCGGTTCATTTCCTTATAGATTCTCTAATCGATTCTCATTGAATTAGGAGACAAACTCTTTAACTCAAAATATACACCATGTGTCTGATTCAATCAAAATCAAAACTGACTTAAAATGAATAAGAATGAACATTTCTTATGGTACATCTTGACTGTCTTTATGTCCTTTGCAACCGAAGCGATAAATGTTAGCAGTGCAAACATTTATCACTGCTAGAAAATGTCATTCAAGAAATATTTGCAAAAACATCGTAAAAGATTCAGAAGACAAATATTTGTGCTGCTGATCTGTCCCATAAAATTTCTAAAGATATGGTATGTACAATGTCAGGGCTGAGACATGCATGACACTTCTTTAAGTTTTCAGGTCCACTGAGCTCCACCAAAGAAATATTGACCCCAAAATTTTTTATTATGGTCACAGAAGAAGCAGAGCTTTTCTGAGGACTTGAAGAATACAAAAAAGCTTTGTATCTCTCATCTTTCTATTAGAGCAAATTGCAATGTGTTTCGACTGCAAAGGGGAACGACGACTTGCTGGTTGAACAATTATCCTGCAAACCCGGCCGTCAGAGCAGCATTACCCTGTCAGACTTGGTGAACATTATAAAACACGGATAAAAGGGATCTTGTCACTCACGGGTGATTACATGGTTTCAGGATTGTAACGACTGACATTTCTGAAAGGCTTCTGTCTCCGCACCGCCCTCCCTGAGAGCTTTTGCTGCTGTGCCACACACTATTTACTCTATTTTAATCCAGCCCATAATGACTCAGTTGCTGTTTCTACATAAAACAGATCTGGATCCTGCTGGGATTTCAGAAATAGATGTTCCAAACAGGGAATCGGTTCTTCTGCTATTAGGAGGTCAGCTTTTTGAAATAATGACTCCTTTAGAATAAGTTTCAGCCAATTTTTATGTGTGTGCACAACTTTACGTGTCTGCATGCATTATTGATGTGTTCAGGGCTTCATCCTCTGGACAGCTGCATTTGTGGGTGCATAGGCAGGGAAACCTAAGTGATGTTTTAAGTCATTACTTACCCAAACTCACCCGGAGATACCGTCGTCCTCCTTTAGCCAACCGCTTCCTTTATTTCCCTTTGATTTCTACTGGCCATGCTGCCTCTTTGCTTCCTTACCACCAACATCACTTCTGTCCTCCCACGCCCTCTTCATCGCCCCATCCAGATGTTGGATCAGACAGAACATCAGTACTCACAGAAAAGATGTGAAGTCCCCGTTGTTTGCCCATTTGACATCAGCACTGTGTGCTGTGGGAGTAACCTAAAACCGTCATTGGTAACATGAAACACCAACGCAAACTAAACAGTGATTGCTTGGGAGATCAAACCATCCACAGGAGGGCAAGAGAGCTTTCCTTTGAAATCCAGTCCATAATAATTTGCCTGCATGGAATTGCAAAATGTAGAGACATGCATTATGATTACCTACGCTTACTACGTAGGCAAACAATATCACCCGTGTCGTCTTTGTCAGTACTTGTGAATGTACAATTGAGAATATTTTTACAATTGATAAAATTCAATGGCTAAAATCCCACACCACATGTTTAACCTAGAAGCATACTTAGCATTGACATTGAAACTGTCAGGCAGTTAAAGCAGTTTATTGCTAAACTATTGAAAAGTCTATCTGTATAACTACTTCAGTGAGTCACAGCAGTCGTTACTTCCTCTCTCAAATCCACCGGGCATCTGTCTTATATGGCTGCGGCGCAACAGGGGAGCCCAGCGTAATATACGATGGCCAGTAGTACAGAGAAATATGTCAGTGTAACTTTAGACTATAACACTAATGCTTCCCATTTGGACATACTTCAAACAGACAGTCACAAAATAGAGAATGGTCCTACTGGGACGGTCGGGTGACAGGGGCTGCATTTATGTGTGTGTGTCGGCGTGTGTGTGTGTGTGGGCTCGTATTTCATACATTGTAAAGACCATTTTCTTACATACTACGTTTTGGGAACTGACTGCTCCTTATGCGGCCCCGTTATTAGGAAGTGTTGATGTTTGATTAGGATTTCGTTTTAGAACTACGGTTAGGTTTAGTGTTAGGCATGTACTGGTAATGGTTAGGTTTAAGGCTGGAGTAGATGTTAGACTACAGAAATGAATGAAAATGAATTGCAGTCAATGCAAAGTCCTTGTGAAGATAGAAAGCTTACTTCTCTAAGTAAGCTTTGTGTGTGTGTGTGTGTGTGTGTAACTATAATCGGTCTGCATCTGTCGAGGTGCTAAAGTGTGCGTGGTTGGTGGTTGTGTGTCTGGATTTTTCCATGAGGTGACTTCACCCCTGAGGTTAATCTCAGATCTTGACTATGAGGAAACTTGATCCATAAGCCACACTCATAAACATGTAGGTGCCAAAAGAGCAATAGGGTGTTCTGGCAGAATTTGCAGTATTTTTAGCTCTCGTAAAACACGCACCAACAAAGAACACTTTTCAGTCTTGGCTCTCCCTCTTCCTCTTTCCTCCTCCTTTCCATATTTTCTTTTTTCCTCCCTCCTTTCATTATCCCAACCTTGCTCTTTCTTCATGTCGTGTTCATTTTCCCTAACTCCCTCCTTTCCTTCCCCCCCTTCGTCTCGCTCCGTCCCTTGGGACCCATTCGTCCAACTCTGCCTTAATAACTCCTGTGCCTCCCAGTAATCCCAGCAGTCACAACTTTCACTCCTCCGTCATCGACTAGGTTGAGTCGTTCTGGCTAAGCTAACTGTAGACTGACAGCTGGTGATCAGGTTTATATGGCCTCTTTTGGATCCCGCCGTCTGTTTTTCCTCCTGCCAAGCTCTCTCTGTAGAGGATTCTGACTCTTTGCAGTCAGATTTTTACTCATGATTGTAACGACTGGGCCTATGAAAACTATTCACCACCTTCAGTGTTTTACTCTTCGTATTGCTTTTGCAAATCCGTCCTGATTAACAAAATCTGGCTTTTTGACAAAAAAGAAAATACAGAAGCATCTTTCAATGTCAGAGAAAACTGATTACTACAAAATATGAAATATAAATTAAGTGATTGCAGAAATCACTCAATTTCTTTAAAGCAGCTGACCAAATTCAACAGAGGCCCAGTCAATTGGTGCTAATAAAAAACACTTAACACTTACTTACAGGGGTTGAATATTTATGTAATCACTTAATTTATGTTTCATATTTTTCATGTGGTTTTGTCAAAATCAGTTTTCACTCCAAAGCACAAAAAAACTAACTTAGACCTTAGTAAAATCTTCTTTTTTTTCCTAGTAAATACATGTGCAAATGGATCTGATTTGTTCTACAGCAGCAGTGACACAGATAGCAGGACCTCTGATAACAAGGCCTGGATCCAAGTGGACGAATATTTATTGGTTCTTTCATTTATTGGTTCACTTGTTGGTTCATTTGTTAGTTCTTTCACTGGCTGGTTGGTTATTTGGTTCTTTCATTCTTCTGTTGGTTTGTTTGCTGATTGATTTTCTCGTTGGTAGGTTGCTTGATTGGTTCTTTTCTTCATTCCTTTCTGTCTTTGTTTGGTCCTTCCTTCATTACTTCATTAATTCTGTCCTTCATTCCTGGGTTTCTCCTACCTCACTTTCTGTCTTGTATCTTTCCTACATTCCTACAACGTTTCTTTTCACAAAACCTAATCCCTGTAGAAACGTCTCCCATAAATAATACTGAATCTTAGTATTAATGCTATTTTCATTTTTAAATGTATATTAAGCACTGTGTCAAGCTGAGGAATGTTTAGTGTGCAGAAAACCTCTGGAATTTTTACATAATAGATGCCACTAAGCAGCTGTCTTTATTAAAACATTGGAGGGAAAAACAAACAAATGTAGAAAATAAAAACAAATATATATTTTTTTGTGATGGAGAATAATGCATAATTTTTTTATACATGACATTTGCTAACCTATCTGTAATTCAACCACTGATCTAGCTGCTGATATTTTTATTTTTTATTTTTAGGGTTGTTTCTGCTATTAGGGTTCCTGTAAAAATCATTTGTAGTTCTTTGGTTTACAAGGAGCAAAATACTGAAAAAGACTAATTAGCATAACCATTTGACTCTGTTAACACAAGGTTTTATCATGCTATCACACATGAAAATGAATCTAGATGCACACTTTTAGCCACAGGGTGACATACAGATGGGCTGTAAAAATAGTCGCTCTCACACAGACTCTCTCTTAAGATAAGAGAGGATCGGATAGCGCTGGCCGTATCGCGGCTCACCGAGTCTCAACCAGGCTTAGCCGCCTGCAAGGAGTGTGTGTTCATTTCAAAGAGATCCTGTGTGTGTGTCTAAACTTATCCGAGTGTGTGCCCCTCTCGACCTCCCTACCTCTGACTGGCTTTCAAAGAGAGAAAGCTGAGAGGTGTCACTTCACTGAAATAAAAACCATAGCGAACAGCAGAGTGTGCTTTTAACAGGCTTACACGGTGTTTTGGATAACACTCTGACGATCACATCTTGGCTGCATGACAAGGGCATTATTTACGAATCTGTTTAGTCCTTTAAAGTCCCATCACTGCACTGGAATTCATGGCTCCTGTGTGAAATGTTTTGGTACAAAGAAGTTGTCCCCTTGGCAGTGAAGCTAAAGAAGACCGGTGTTAAAGTGCCTTTGGGAAAGCGCCCAGAGAAAAGTGGAGCCATTCAGGTGTAACTGTACAAGAGATGAGAGCATCTCAGGTCGTACACGGCAAAGATACTGCACACAATCTGACAGCACAGCAGTAAAAATTAATGTCACACAGATATGTGAATTTCTTACTGGCAGAAAATTTATAGAATAATTTTTAAGTCCTGCTTTTAAAAAGGTCAACCCATTTGATTGTTTTGTTGGTTGGTTCTTTCGATGATACATCAGCAATTGACCTCTTTGAAAGCCAGGTGCAGAGCTAATGAAAGGTTAGCAGCATCTGGCTATAGCATATGCATTGCTGTATAGCATACCTTGTGGGTATTTTTTCTTTTGATTGTGATTAAATTTATGTAAACGTAAAGAGTAAAAAGTATACATCAAAAAACAAAGACAAGACAGTTGAGAATCCAGCTGAAAGTTGCCAAAGAGTGAAGACAGTACATTAGTAATGCCAAACTCAGGCATCTACGTCCAATATAGAAATACTGGTAGCAAAGTCTTCATTTAGAAAATGTTGTTTACTCATTTGGGGCGTGGGAGGGAGTCTTGTCAGGCCCCAAAAATATGGGGCGCTGGTAAGAAAGGCTTTTAAATTAAGAAATGCTACACACTATATATATTAAAAAAACACTTCTGGTTCATCTGTGCAATTAGCTGCAGACATGGATAATTAGAAAAGTTTCAGCTGAAGCAAATTAAAATGGCTAAACAAGAAGCAGGATTGTTTTGGAGCAAGAAGGTATTAATTTAGCTTGGCTTGCAGATGCCACGAGAGAAGAAACACAAAAATAAAAAATAAAAAAATTTAAAAACTGCATGAAAGAGAGGATTTTTGGACATAATGAACATTATGCTCACAAACAACAGCTGCAGTCCCCTCTGTGATCAGAAAAAACTCACCGGGATGGAGTGGTTATGTGTTTGAATAAAGTAGTAAAGTAGTTAAAAATCTGTTGTGTTCTTTCCACAGATGATTGAATTATTTCGCAAAGATGAACAGATAGAAATTTGTGTCTCTACATCTGCAAAGCTGTCCATTTTTCTTTTAAAATATTTATTTTTATTTAAATGCAGGTCCACTACCACATGTACAAATATTGAAAAATCGTTCAGTTATTTTTTTTTTGCCTGCTGTTGTGGGAAATGAAGAAAGGTCAGTGGAAGCTTACACTCTACTGTGAAGCTTTCAGCTGGTGCCATGAGCTTTTATTCCTTCCTGATTCCCTAACACTGTCTTGGAGCCAGGATTGGAGCAGCGGAGCAGAACTGCCGCTTCAGTCAGCTGAGGTCGGGGCATCTGATTAGGATGCCTCCAGGTTGCTTCCCAATGAACATATTCTGGGCACATTCCACCAGGAGTTGGCCGTAGGCAGAGCCAGAACACACTGAAGGGATTCCATATCTCATCTGACTTTTCAGAGGGCTGGGATTCCCCAGCAGGATGTAGACGGAGTGCAAAGCAGTCTTCAAATATTCCTAAATATACATAACGCTAAATGTTTCATAAATAAATATAACTAAACTTGACTATGTAGAAAAAGGGAAGCCATATTTTTTTAGAAAGCTCCCATAAATTATACATTTTGATGGCAACGGTTCCTGTTCCTGTTCTTTATTCTCTGATCAGGCAGAGAATAATGATATAATATGTCATCAAATGACTAATATTTGATGATTGTTTGTCATTAAATATTAGAGATGACTAACAATTCATATGTTGGCCGACAAAAGGCCTGGTTTTGGTTTTGAATATCTATAAATAATTTCTTACGGAGATTATTAATAAAACTAGTAATTTAGATTAACCTTACCAAGTCGGTGCACCACCAGATTATCAGGAAACTTAAAGTCAAACATTAAGATAGATAAGATAAGATAAGATAAGATTTATTTGTCATTGTCATCCACAGATTACAACGAGATTGAGATTGTGCTTAATCCGAGTTGAGGTGCAAAAATATACAGTATACAATATACATATATACATAAAAAGATTATGAAATAAATAGTGCAAAAGGAGAGAAATAGATA
>CAEFZX010025442.1:0-46144 GCA_903066825.1 Alfaro cultratus
ATAATCGATGTGTCCATGGTTCTCTAGTTCAGACGTGTGCTCTTCCGATCGATCCATCCATCCGTCCATCCATCCATCCATTCATCCATCCATCCGTTCGTCCATCCATCCATCCATCCATCCATCCGTCCATCCATCCATCCATCCATCCATCCATCCGTCCATCCATCCGTACGTCCGTCCGTTCGTCCATCTATCTGTCCGTTCATCCATCCATCCATCCATCCATCCATCCATCCGTCTGTCTGTCCGTCTTTCCATCCATCCATCCGTCCCTCCATCCATCCGTTTGTCCGTCCGTCCATCGATCCATCCATCCATCCATCCATCCATCCATCCGTCCGTCTCTAATGAAACTCGTTATATATATTAACACAGATTGATGTTTTCCAGACTTTATTTCTGTTCATTCTGATCATTTGTGAAAACACATCTAACATTACAACATCACATCAGACTGAAACATTTTAACACAGAAACTGGTAATGAAAATATTTATTGAATAGGAACGTAGATATTTTTAATCTAGAACAGATGCAGATCCAGAACATCAGCACAGCCTGTGAAACACTTTGACACAAATCTGGATTTATTTCTAAATTCTGGGCTCCTCTCAGCTCTGCTCTGTAAATCCTGGTGTTGTTGCGGCGCCTCGCCTCTCCTCGCCCCGAGCCGTTCCCTGCTTCCCTGCAACCTGAATCGTTTTGGAAAGGGAAGTGAAGTGCACACAAGTGAGATGATCGAATTAATCAGCCGGATTCGTCTTCTCTGTCTAAAACTTGAATATTAAACACGTTAGGATCATGCGCGGACGGCGAGGTGTCGCGCTCGTGAATCCCCGGCGATCCGGCCGGTCACTTCGGCTTTGGCTCTCCGACTCGCTGATTGTAACAGTAAAGCAAGGCAACATTGCCCCACCCCCACACGTTTCCACCACCCTCTGGGCCAATCAGTAACAAATGCGCCAGCTTGAGCAGATCAGTAATTTTAGTGACAAATAAGTCGAAGAATTGAACCAAAAATGTTTGAAACAAGACAAGCAAACTAATGAGAGTTAAAATTAGTCGCCACAGGCTTGTTGATTCGTCTCTGTGGTTTTAGCATTTGAATGGGATGGGCAGAGCTGTAGGTGTGAAGTGCAGAGGCTCATTAGCACGGACATGCAGGGATCAACCAGAACCAGAACCAGAGAATTTCTGCACATTTTGTTACATTTAATACACAAACTTTAATGTGTTTTCATCATTTAGCTGATAAATCAACACAAAACATATTATAATAGCGAAATACTAGGGATTTTGTTTAAACAATGTTTTATAAATGCATCTGAAAAGTGCGGCATGACGATGTACTCAGGCCTTTTTACTCCAGTGACATAGAAATACAACATTTGAGAACAAAAACCAACTTTCTGGTTTACATGTGTGGCAGAAATATTCTGAACACAGCAATCCCACTGTGATGCATGGTGGTGGCAGCATCATGCTGTGGGGATGCTTTGCTTCAGTCGGGGCCTGCAAAGATGGACTAATCCAGATTGAAAGCAGCTGTAAACAGTTTAAGACTGGATCAGTTGGGTTTGCTTAGTTTCATTTGGGCTTTGAAAGAAAACACTTGCATGCCGCACTGTTCAGATTCTAATTTGTTAAAAGAATGATAAACATAAAATCCCAATGAGATACTTTAAGTTGAGTGTCTGTGTCCCATCTGAAGACAAGGACCCCGCAGTATGATGCTGCCACTACCGTGCTCCACTGGGGATCATTTTCAGCTTTTTACTTGTAACATTTTTAAAACCTGACGTTTTCCTTCCATCAAATCCAAATAACACACACGACAGTTTGTGGCAAAACGTGAAGCAAATCTCAGACGTTGAGGCAGAAATAAAGACGCTGTGGTTTTTATTTCCCCCGCTCCGCTCCTGGCTGGCAGGTTCCTGCAAGGCGACCTGTGCAACACCTCTCCCGGTCCAGATGGCGGTGTCGGAGGCGCCGAGGAGCGGCAGGAATCTGCCAGAGCAATCTGCTGCGAGCAGGTGTCGGCTAATTGTCTCCGAGAGCTGAGGCAGAGGCGGCGCGTGCCAGCTCTACCTGAGTGGAAACAAATATCTTCATTAGGTCTCGTTCTGTCGAGGGAAACGAAAACGGGCCAAAAACCCAGAACGAGAGCCGCTGAACAAGTGTACCTTTGTTCCACGGAGATAGAGAGAAACAATGATTAGCAGAACAGCCTGGAAACGAGAAGAAAGGGGGATTTTCTGTGAAAACGAGGACAACAGGTCTCCAGAATCCTAAATTAGAGCCAAAATCAAGACCTCTGCTCCAGTATGACACCATTAAACCCAGTACATGTCACCCATTGTTATACCAGAGGAGCCACGTCGGTTCACACATGGCCAAGGAAGGCTGAATTCCTCACAAGCTTTTTGTCATTTATTCAGGTAGCGGCTCGCCGCTCCGCAGCCTCCGACATTCCCTTTGTGTATTTGGAGGAGGGGCGGCTCAGCCTGACAACAGTTCCTTCTCCTCGTCAAAAGATCTCGAGTCACTGAGCCGTGAAAAAAGGGGAAGCAAAGTGGCTCTAATTTGAGCTCTTCTCCTGGAAGTTTTTTTATTTGAAATATCCTTTTTCTATTTGATTCTCTGCAGCGCTGAGCAGCTGCATTAAGCTGCTTTAATGCAGGTAGATCTGCTGGATGTAGGTTCTCCTCCTAATACAAAACAGAGACTTTGTAATTACACTACAAAAACACAAAATCTACTAATACTTTATTTAAAATAAATGTCCATATTCTTCAGAGTTACTGTGATGTGATGGCTTTTGCTGTAGCAGTCTTTATCACAGTGAATTTGAAGAAGCCTCTGACTGAAGACAGTCTCATGAGGACTGGCTTAAGGTGCCATTATCTTACTAACATACAAGTAACGTTTTTGCAAAATATAGAGTAGGAGAATTTGGACCATATTAAAAATCTGAGTGTTCTTAAAGGGCCAGCTGTTCCATAATGTATTTACAAAACCAGTTAAACTGTTAAAATATCAATAAATAAATTGTTTTAGTGTTTTTTTGCAATCAAAAATGGAGATTCAGAAATGCTTGCAAGGAATCTGTATGATATAAATGTAACTTTTTATTATATCAGTTAATTTTTTTGACCAATATTGAGAAAATTTGCAGTAAAATCAGAAAAAGTGTTGATTTTGTGTGAATTATGCTGATTTTTGAAAAACTGGAAGGAAGTTTAGACGGCCACATTAAAAGCTACGGCGGGCCAGATTTGGCCCCCGGGCCTTGAGTTTAACACCTGTGATATAGAGGCTGGTTTTACGTAAATAATTTATTGGTGCAAACATGACATTTTTATCATCTTCCTAGTGGAACTAGAAATTTTTTTTATCAATATTAAATAATTATTGACTTTTAAAAGTTCATTCCTCGTGTTGAAAGGTTCGTTTTATCTTGTTTCAAGTGTGTTAAGATATTTTCCATGCATCTTAAATCTCATTTTATTGGCTTTAATTGGATACTTATTTGTGTTTGTCCAGATCTCTCCCTGCAGGGAGAATCTTTGTTTTCCTTACAATAACCTTAAAGAAGAAAACTCCCACAGCTGTAAAAGAAACAAAACAAAAAAATGTTTAGAAATGTGGGAAATGGCTGTGAAGTAGAAACAGATGAGGCAAGTTGGAGTGAAACGATTTAATTACTAAAGTAAATGAGTGAGTTTTTACAGCGTCCCAGCAGGAGTTCAGAGAGCATCGCGTTTTGATGATATTTTTCATTCTTGTGGGACTCCGGTCCAGAAGCACCCTGCGTCGCTATGGGAGCAACGAGACCGGCTCTCTTTTTAAATCTCAAACCAGTGGAGTCTCTAAAAGCTTCCCACGATAGCCATTGATCGCCCGCCTCCCCCCGACCCGCCTCTCCTCAGGCAGGTCCATTAAGAGCTGTGTCAGGACTTCCAGCGGTACCATGTGTGGCCTCTGTTGTTTCTGGAGCAGGAAGTGCCCAGTCAGGTTTAAGTGTGCCGTTTCCCCCATCGAGCCCCCGTTGAGCTCCGACTTTAACCCCGCTTCCTGCTGCTGCAGCTCCTAGGCTAAACAGCCGGGGTCAAACCCCTACAAGCTCTCGGCTTTCAGACTCCCAAGCTCCGTCTTCCTGCCTCATTATGCTGCTTCAGAGTCCAGGTTGCCTGGACCAAACGCTGCCAGCTAAGAGGCAACCCTCGGTTTATGGAAATACATCCGGCCTTTTGCTGCTGCTCATGAAGTTTAGGATATTTTTCATAACTGTAACAGTAAACTTTGTCTGTGTGTCTCAGCTTCAGGACGTTCAAGATGGCCACCATGGTTGTTGAGGAAAATTTATTTTTTACTAAAATTGGCAATTAGGCTGCATTCACACGACCAAATCAGTTTTTTTTTGTTTTTTTTTGCCTTAATGCGACACGTATCGGATGTTTTCATGACAATCTGAACAAAACGTATCAGATGTTTTCAAATGGGATCCAGAACACTTAGAGATCCGAATCTGTTTGTCCATTAATAGTTGACAAACGTCACTATTCTTCATGCTGATTCGCTCAAGCAGCAAGAAAAACTACAACCATGGCGGAAGATAATGAGGATTAAGTACTGGTGTAAGCACACTAACCCATTAAACATGGCAGTAGCAGCATCATGCTGTGGGCATAAATACAGAAGACATCAGCCAGAAACACAATGAACTCTGATTTATTGATTTAAACTCCTCTGCTGTTCCTGGGACATTTATAGCTCAAATATTCCTCAATATTTTCCTTTTTTGCTCCTCTGACGGTGATAAAATCCTGGGATCTGAGGAAACCCAGCTCTCTCTCTCTGCAGCCGCTCGCCGTGTCCTCACTCCTCATCTTTGCACATTTCAGTGTTGTTTTACTCCAAGAGCGTAAAACGCAGCGTTGATCCAGTTATTTTACACCGTTTTTTTATATGACAGGCTTTATTGTGCATTATGTTGTAGCTCATTCCTCAGCGGCGTACAGCAGCTAGCTGGTGTGTAATTACAGCTTGTAGCGAGCAGCCAGACGGAGCGATACGTGAATGGGAATCTGCAGGAGGGGTTGATTTATGTGGCCCTGCTGCATCAGGAGTCCAGATCTTCCTATTCACCTTAGCTCTGAAAACACACAGCCACTGTGTGCATTGTGCTTTCATACATGGCACCAAACGGCTCAAATATATGGAGAAGAATAAGAAAAAACGTGAAAAATTCATATCAGGATTTCAGTTTTGTAATAAAGGGCAACGTAGCTTTTGATTAAAAGCCGAAAACTGTGGTAGAAACCAGAAAATACACATTTTTTTGTTCCACCTGTCTAAAGTTAAATCAGTTCAAACTTTTCTTGTTTTAGGTCAAATAAAATTAAAATTATCTCTATGCCAGAAAACTGAACAAGAATATGTTTTTCTTTGTGACTTTCTTTATATATTGTTTTAATAATTTGTTATTAAGTGCCTAAATTTCTACTATTAAGCCAAAATGTTCTTCCTTGTTGAGTGTTTTGTGTATTTTGCATGATTTTTATCTTCTAATAAATGAGTAAAAACAGAAACTTTACACCTAAACCTCCTTCAGTCCTGACCAGAATCATCCGTCTTCAAACTAACTTGGACGTTTCCAATTTAACTGTAATCTGTTTCTCTTCATAATTGAAGTATGATGACGGAGCCATAAGCTGCAGCTGCAGCAGCACAGCTGTGCGTCGGCGCGCTCGGCTGGACATGAAGCCGTGTGTTTAACTGTTGGTTCCTCGCTCTACCTTCGCCACATCAGAGCAGCTCAAGTGCACCAAACCAATATGGCGGCATCTGCTGCACGCCTGGCTCAGGTGCTGCGAAGGATCAGCAGCGACTTTATGAATAGTTTAATGCTGTAAGCGAAGGATTTAAATAACCAGAAGTTACACCTGGAGGTTGTTTTTTAATTTATGCATATCTGACTTGAAACGTTTCTATTGCCACCCAGTTTACTCTGATACCCCTAAATAATGAACTGCAAAGGCTTCAGAGACTATTAATGAACAAGAAAATCAACACCCACAAGTCATTTAGGCCTTAAACGATTAATCGATTGTTGAAATAATCATCAATTAATTTATAACCGATTAATCATTCAATCTCAAATCTCCACCTGCATGTTTTTGCTTATTTTAATTGTACAAAGTTCTTTAAATGTCCTGTGAGTAAATAATTTTGCCCATTTCTCCACAACAACTAAAACTTTGAAAATCTAACTAGTTATTTACAATTTACAGTCTATTAAAACGTGTTTTATCAGATTAAAATTTAGAAAAACCTGCTTCCTGCAACGATGGGAGTGAAATTACCGTAATAACCTGATGTTGCCTGGAAAGCGCAACGTCTCCCCTTTCAGAAACCGAGGAATTTTCTTACGCAGCACAAAGTATCTCAGACTTACGGTTTCACAAAGTTGGCTTGTAAAAATGTGTTGGGCCAAATACAGTTAACTGGAGTATAAACTCACAAAAGGTTATTTTCTTTAAGAATAACTTTAATGAAGCTAAAACTGGATAAAAAATAAAAACATCTTCTATAAATATGTTCATCCAAAACTTTTCAAGTAGCATTTTTAACTTCACGTTTCAAATTCTGTTTATTTTTAATCTCCTATTAACTAGTTTTTGCTAAATATTAATCAGTTAAACCAAAAAATTATCGGAAGGATGTATAAATAAATAAAGTGAAGCTGTGAAGAAAAGTGGATAATGTCATAATTTAGCATAAATATTAAAGCTGGAAAGTCAGAGGACTTCACATTAAAACTTCTGGACTTTCAAAACATTCATTCATTTGTTTACAGGTTTTATCAAGTAGCTCATTTTAAATTTGACATTTCAGAGGTCAGAAGTTTTTTCTATGATGTTTCTACAAGCTCGATTAATATATCTGTTTCATTTTACATCATATTTCATTAGTTTTAACTTAATGTATTATATTTAATTGCACAGAATCCCAGTTTTCTTTCTAAACAGTTAAAACTCGATCAGCTTCCTTTCCTGTCGCTAATTGGAGAAACGTCGTCCTTCGCCGTTTGTTCTGCTGAAGACAGAGATTAAATATATTTGCGACGCGCTTTTGCCCTTTAAGTCGGCTGCGTTTCTGCAAATCACTTGTGGCCGCCGGACCTTAACGCCGGACATCAAACAGAGCCTTTGGGCTGACCTTTGATCGTCCCCAAGGGCGCGTTTGATGGGTTATTTTAAATCGCCTGCTACGTGGAGAGACTCCTTAACCGTCCGGTTTGATACAGGTGTTACAACAACCGTCCAGGTTGAAGTTAGATGTCGACCTTTTCAGCTAAAACACCTCAGATATGCAGATAAAATCATCGTTTTAAAGCCAGTATGGAAACATAATCCTTTCTCCTGATTCAATATTAAGCAGAAACAGTGATTTAGTTGACCTGCATATAAAAATGTTTCCCCTCTTTGTTCAAACACAAATGCTCCAGCAACACCAAACATTTTGTTGTCATCAGGCTTGTAGCTCTTGATGCTAATAAATATTTTAATGTCTGAAATTGGGCAAAATGTGAGAGAAAAAAGGTCAAAGTTGTCAAAAGTGACTCAATAACTAACACAATGTCCACCAAAGATAAAAAAAGACTTCATCTTAAACAGGAACTTGTCACAGTAGTTTAGAGACCTAGCAAACAAGCACCCTGAGTGGAGATTTAAAAGTGCTCTATGCTAAGCTAACTGTCTCTGCATTTTCTTTGGAATATTTTAGAAATAATCCACAAATAAGTGAATTTTACACAAATAATAATAATAGTCAGTATACTGACTGTTCAAAAATATTTTTATCTTGGAGATAAAGTCAAAAGTTTTTACACTGTAGTGTGTTTTAATAGAACAAATTGCTTTAAATCCCAAACAATGCAGTAAATATATTTTCAAAACTGATTGGATGTACTGATAAAGTACTGAAGTATATTTAGTTTGACATTTTCTCAGATAACTTCCTGTATCCTCTTGTTTAAGACTTTTCCCAGTGAAACAATTAAAGCATCACCTGAGCAGTAAAAATGGCTCCTCCTCATTGATTTGTGATCTTTACCATAGCAGAACCATTTAAAACCAGCGGCTGCATCACCCGCCGTCCCCAGTGCCGCCGGGACTTCACACGACTCGATTGTTTAGACAAAGGTGAAATGTTTATTCGTATTACCAGGCTTCCTCCACAAGATGCAGTATCGACCCGAAGGGAGCGTCTGATCGGCTATCACAAATTACAGCTGCTCCGATGCTGTCGAGCTATCGGCCAGCAGCGTGGGGGGACATGCAAACACAAGCCGCCATAGAAAGGAAAAGGGGGAAAAATCAATCTGGTGTAGTCAGATGTTAGGTAAGTTGTCCCCAACGTTTGCTTTAGGGACGGTCACAGTTGCTTAATAAGACCCAGAGATTCTCCAATCAATGGGAGCATTCCATTCCCCCGTTTTGGATCAATGGGAATGCTTGATGTAACGCCGCTGACTTCTTGAGAGGTGTCCTCATCGCTGGGCTGCTCTGAAATTATTCCTCCCTCTGGTTCTGATTTCTGCTCTCATTTTGTTCTTGAAGAACTTGAATAAAGTCAGAAGTGAATCCAGGAAAAACGTAAAACACAGTTTACGGTAAAGAGTACGGTTTGTTTTTATGAAATTGGAGGATTTTTGTGCTTACTCAACTTTTAACAGGTCCTGTCACTACAACTTAGTTGAATAGAAGTCTGGGCTTTGACTAGGACATCTCAAAAGTCTTGGTTTTTATTTCTTTTTAGGCATTTAGAGGGAGCAAAATGAGGCTGCAGAGCTCTAGATACTCTGGGTTATTTTATAATTCTTAGATGATTCAACCAGTCACCTTACTTCTCCATGTTTGCTAAGCCTTTTATTTTTAATAATGAAAAAAATAAATATTTTCTTGCAGTGCAATAGGTTAAGTAGAATAAAAATTACTTTTTACAACCAGAAACTTGTCTCTTGTAGATATTGACCTGGGTACTTTCCTGACTTTATTAGCTTTTATTTGATTTATTAAACTTCACTAATTAGCGAATGTTTTGAAAGAAAGTGACCCAAATTCTGGTTTTATAATCATAAATAAATTTATTCAACCAAACCTAAAAAAATTGAAAACTAGATGGATTTCATTAATAAAGCAAACATGCAGAATAGTTTTAAATATTTGAATCTACAATGACATCAGTTGTTTCACCTGACGATTTGGGGCCATGTGAGAAAAAGTTTGGACACCCCTGGTGTAAATAGAGAAGGAAATAGTTTACCCAACTGAGGAGAGAAATAACTAAAGCTCCGCTCCCATCAGTAAAACATCCCAAAACATTTTAACAAGCAACAAAACAGAACTGGAAGATGATGAGTTAAATCTAAAAATGGAGGAAGTTGCTTTACTAAACCAGCAGAGAGGAAAGTCGGAGATCTGGACGAGTTTTAAACTGGCATGGCTTCATGGAAATGTTTCTCTTTTCTTTACTTTGGATTTTTTTAGACCTGACATAATAGGCGACGGATGTTTGGCAAATATCCACATTTCTTTCATGCACAACACTTAACAGTTACAAAAAAGCAAAACATTCTTCAAAGTCTCATCCTGTAAAACTCTTGTTATCCTCTCTCCTCTGATGTAAACAGATTAATGCACAACCCTAAAATCATCTGGTGTTTTATTTCACAGCCTGTTTTACTGCTACCAGCCCATTTACAAGCTCTCCAAATTGAGTTCAAACAAATGACACCAGGTCCTGTATTTGGTCCTCCTGCTCCCCTCTCGCTCTCCCCTGTCATATCGATGCAACCCCCCCTGCACCACCAGGTATGACTAACTGCTATCTTGCTCCCGTGACTCTTTTGTCATTTATCTTGCTCCGCTATGCCGGCCGGCTGACTGCACAGCACGACAGCATGCGGTGACAATAATTTGCACTGATCGTACCCTTCTGCCTACCCTGCTGTTACAAATGGCAATCGATTATCATGCAGTAGTGCTATCGACTGCCCGACACTCGTATGTGTTTGTACGTGAGGATGGGTTTGTGTCGGTACTTGAAGTGCAGCAGTGCCTTCCGCAAATTATTTTTGTTTATTTTGCCGCTACACATCATAAACTCTGTTATAAATTAATTTTATTTTTGAAATATTTCTGCTAAACCATTTAGGATCAGTGTGAGTGGTTGTGCAGGTTTAGTATGTACTGAGGTCCAATGCTAGGACTCTTTTTTTTTTCATTTTTCTGGGTTTATTTTCTGTGTTTGGAGCTTAGAGACAAAGCAAAGTCAGTATTTGAACTAAAATGTCAATAAAAGTCAAGAAATGAGACAGAAAATTTACCTTTCAGTTGGTAAAATAGTAGAGACTCTGTGGGGGAATCTTACTGCCATAAGTTGAGAGCAGACATTTTCAGTCTGAAAGCAGAATTTTGTGTCTTTCGTTCTAAAAACTTTTAATACTTTTATTCAAACGTTTTGCTGTCTTTCTAATATCCTCTATGCTCTCTCAAACCTTTCTCCTCTCACTCAAAATGTCTCTCTGCTCGGATCAAATCTGCTTTTCCTGAATTCTTTTCTGCGCTCTCTCAAAACAAAAAGTACAGTTGCCTGGCAACCGTCTCAGCCAATAGAATGAAAGTGTCCTACTGTGTGCGTTTGTTTCCTTCTTGTGGGTGCGTATATCTCGACTTATGGCAGTAAAATTCATTTAAAAAAGTCAAAGGACTTGTTCTGGCTTTGGACTTGACTTGGAACTTGATTTTATTCATCCACATCTTAACCTGGAACTTGAATGTGGTGGTTTGGGATTTGTGCCTTGGATGTGTGACTCGTACGTGACTTGGGACTTGATTTGGGTTATTTGCAGATTTATTTTGGACTTGAATGTTTTCCAACATAAGTGACTTCCTAAGTCCGAAGTCACTTAGAAAATGACTTGGAACTAATTCATGACTTGGGACTTGTATGTTTTGCATTGGGACTTGTAATTCTGGGCTGAGGACTTGCCTTGTAACTCACTTGTCTCTTCTTGGGACTTGAATGTTTTGGCTTGGGACCTGTGACCTGCATCAGCTTCACTTAGGACTTGACTTGGAACTAATTTGTCTCCACTTTGGACTTAGATATTGACTTGTACTTTGACCTGTGAGATGCAGGCCTTGACTTGAGGACATGATTTCACATTGTGACTCGAATGTTATGTGTTGGGACCTGCAGTGTTTGACTAAGCATGTGACTTGGACCTCACTTGTCTCTTCTTGGGACTTGTAGATATTGACTTGGGATCTCCATGTCTTTGGATTTGACTAGGACTTTGCAGGGCTTGACTTGAAGATGAAATTGGTACTTGCATGTCTTACGGTATGATTTGAATCTCTGTGCATTTCTTGTTTTTATTGAAAAATGACAGTGCAAAGCATTGAATCTGACATAAACCAGTCGTCTAAAATAACTTCTGAGCTAAATGTTTTGTAGCGTGATGTACCTTGGTGCTTAAACGTTGTTTATCCTTCTGAGGATAATTTCCCTTGGAGGTTTAAAAATCACCAAGCCGCCTGTTAAAATCCGGTTTGTTTTGACAGGCATAGCATTTCCAGCAGTAATTAATTTAGACAACAGATTTCTTCCAAGATGAAGCGTTTTCCTTGGAGGGGCCATTGAACTTCCAGAATACTTTCCTTTGGTTTCCTCTGCTGTATTTATCCACTTCACCAGCAGCGCGACCTCAACATCGGTGCCCTGCAAATAGAGTGTGTATAATATTGATGACCAGGATATGTGCCGTTTAATCAGCGCTATCGACCCGCTCGGCTCCGCTGCCTTGTGCTGCCGGGGTGGAGCGGCTCTTAAAACAAGAGGGAGCGTTTGATTCCTCAGCCGGGGCTGCATTAACGGCACCGGGGCTCCTCTGCCCACCTCTCCCGTTACTGCATTGTGCTCTCGCTCCCATCGATCCTCGCAGCAATTGCTCAAATTAAAAGGGAAAAAATAGGTTTGCTGAATCCTCACCCGGTGGCTTCCCGTGGACTCATGGCGGCCGCTGTGGATGGCAGAGCACTTACAGGAAGTGGGGGGGAAAGGTGTTCGAAGGGCTGATTGATGGGCTGTCTCAGCAAGGCGCTCACCCACTCAGACTCCACCAGACTCCCAACTCCGTCTGCTAAATCAGAGAAAATGCAGCAGCTACTATTTTACACCTGAACAAACCGTCTGTCTGAATGCTGTCAGCCTCACCTTGCCGTCATAAACCATCTTCTGTAATTGGCCAGTGTTTTTATCTGGCGTTTAAAAGGCATAATGTCCATGTTTTGATAGTACCAACATGTCACACTTCTTTTTTTAACCCGGTAATCACTCTGTGAATACCTTTTGAAGTTCAAAGCCGGTGTCAGCCAGAGATGGAGTCGTTTCATGTAATTGGTGCCGTCTAACGTGGAGGGCAAGCCGAAGGAACAGAACCTTTATTAGAACAATCGCAGGCAGGTTCTGCTGGCCCACAGTAATGTGTTCCAGGCACCACAAACACACGACGCATCAAACGGACGGTGTCAAATCACCAATGGGTGGGTGTCTGGCTCAGGAATGCAATTACCCCTCTGCGGAGACGGCTACATACATTCAGAGCGCATTTGGTCCAATAAGGTGAGACGGTTCCGTTTGGTTTGGGTACAAACTTGACTTTTTTATCAAGAATATAAGGAGATAGCTGTATAATAGTTTAGAGACTACAATAAATGCTGCTGTTTCATTGGCAGAGAAAAAATGTACAGTTAACCCTTTATGTCCAAAATGTTAATTTTGTTGCTTGTTTTAATTGTAAGAAGTTCTTTAAATGTCCTGTGAGTGAAATTACCGTAATAACCTGATATTGGCCAGAAAGCGCAGCGTATTTATCCTGTTGGTTTGGTTTGGTTTTGTTTTACACCTGACCTAATTAATCTCAGCCTCAGCTAAACTAACAATCTTCACATGTTTATGTTTGTGATGGTAGGAATGCCTTCTGATTGTTTCACATCTCTTGGCTTTTACTGAGTGATTAATATGATTTATTAATCATTCATGATTTATTTAGTTCAGAACAACCTTTGATACAAATCTTATCACAGGATGGCCTAAAAACGTGTTTATTTGTAGGATTTACTTTCATAAATCAGCTCTCATTCTTTTTTTCTTCTGCTCTAAGATACCTTTAAAACAGACTCGTCTTTTTATCCCAGCATCCGCCTTTGCTCAGGAGGTTCAACAGATTGTCATTCATTCTTGCAGCCTCTCCACAATGCTCCATTTGAGTCCTGCAGGCCAGCATCCGGAGCGCAGGGAAAAACCAGCATCACGAGTCAAAAGACCCATTCCCCAAGCCTCATAAATTACACATAACTTGATTACAATGAGATGATTATACCTTATTAGCAAGGATATTATGGCGTCTTCTTTCTGGGCCTCATTATGTGAACTGAATGTTAGCACTTCCTCTTTCTCTCTCTAATCTGCACATGTGTCCTATTGGCCATCTAGTTAGAGAGGATTTCTGTAACCTGCCTGTTAAATTCTGATTATTTTCCTTATTATACCTTAGATGTGTTCATGCTAAAGCATAAAGCCCAAATAATTGTCTGCAGAAAGATGCGAGTTCAGCAAGTAAAGGTTTTAGAAAGACGTCCAGATTATCGGCGTGGAAACTGCGGCGCTGCCAGCGTCAACATTTATTTTCCTGCAGGTTTGCCGGTGAAATGAGAGCAACTGCCATATAATCTGTTTTTAATGGATGCTAATGCAGGAACACCTGTCACAGCGGCGGCGGCGTATTTCCCTCCAATATAATCCTAAAAGATTACACATGTTGGAAGCAGGTAGTCCTGGATTAATTATTGACAGGATGTGAATTATGTCGTACAGCTGAATGTATTTGTGTACGTTCAGCTTTAAAAACATGCAGTATTACCTGGAAAAGTAGCAGCTTTAGCCTGTATTTTCTGTTGAATCCCAAAGGAATCCAACAGTGGAAAGTTATCTTTTGGTTTCCCCCATCAGACACAGCAAGAAATTATTTAAAAAATCTAGTTTTGCTCTCGTTTTTGTTTTGTTTCTGCCTCTTTTAGTTAAATTCTCAAACTAAAAGTCTGTAATTTGATAGAATCACTTTCCAGATCTGGTTACACATTAGATAAGATATTATTCTCTTTCCCATAGTGTAAAAATAGCTTTTATGTGGCCCTTTAGATTTTAACGAAACACTAAATATTGTGTTTTCAGTCAAATCAAAGCAGTTTTTATCTGTTTACTGCCAAATTATATCAGTCAGTCCCTCCAGTTTCTTGAG
Organism: Alfaro cultratus; assembly: GCA_903066825.1. Taxonomy (NCBI): domain Eukaryota; kingdom Metazoa; phylum Chordata; class Actinopteri; order Cyprinodontiformes; family Poeciliidae; genus Alfaro; species Alfaro cultratus. Next base: position 14,374 of record CAEFZX010025442.1, read on the forward strand.
AATTATCTTGGAAATTCATGCAAAATCAACAAATCCCAGCAATTTTTACACTAATACATAATTGGGAGTTTATTTCAGATTTTTCTCAAAAATGGTCAAAAACTCCCTTATTTGTACTAAAAAGCTGCCTCAACCTTAAATGATGTCACATTATAGTCCATGATTCATATAGTGAGTTATTTATGAATTTACTACCATAAATAAGTGCAAATATTTCCACAAACACTTTGATTTTTATTGGACTCTATCATTGGAGCATCTATCAATACAAGGGCATCAAATTCATTTTCCCTTTGGGCCAAATCAAGAATCTGAATGTTCTTAAAGGGCCAGTTGTGCCAGAATGAATTAATAAAACCAATTCAATTGTTAAAATATCAATAAATAGAATTTCATGATTGTTTTGTGAGGGTTTTTTGCAATCAAAATCATTGATTTTGTGGCGCTAATTTGGAAATATTAAAGAGTTTCTATGATATTTGTGCTAATGTATGAAGCTAAACTTGAGTTTTTATTAATCGCTGTATTGATCACAGACTATAACTTCACAATGAAGGACGGCTGAGGCAGCAGTCACTTAAACCCAATATTTATGACCAATTTTGAGATAAAATTTCAGTAAAAACCAGAAAAAATGTGGAAATCTGTAGATTTTTTGTTGATTTTGTGGACTTGTGACATGTGTGATGTATGACTCCATCTTTCCATCACTTGGGATCAAGACACCAAGATACTTAAACTCCTCCAGGTCTTGAAGTAATTAACTGATTTCTTCGTGGCACAATCCATATTGGTTTGCATTTAGTCATTTTGCACAGGAAGTTTTCAACGTCCTTTGTTGAGGTTTATGCTTTCAGTTAAATCTCCGTTAGTTTCTCTTCTCCCACGGAGAAGCTAAAATCCTCTTCATCACCTTCCACACCTCCTGCCTCGCTTCTCCTTGGATGACAGCCAGAGCCGCGAAGAAGTGAAGCTCTACCTGACAAGCCAGCAGGAGGGGGTGAGGAGACGCGTATAGGTAAATTGGAAGGCAGAGGGGTCTGATCTGCTATTTTAGACCTTCTAAGGAGCTCATTAGGCAGAGATGTGATCAGCACGCCTCCTCTTAGGTGATGCTACCGGCTTCCGCACCTTTGCCTGCCACGCCGGGAGCGAGTCAATTTTATTCACTGTTAAAGGAAGAGGAGGAGTGTGTGTCTAGAAGGTGGGAGAGAGCACACTGTCAACAGGCCTCTTCCATGTCCCAGAAGGCCCTTCTCAACTTTCAATTGTCAGACTTGTTAGGGATTTTTCTAGACAACATCGGAGACGTCAATGATCATATTCTTGCTTCTGAATGAATGAAAGGGTAGCAGCTCCCTGAGGACGCCTCTCTTTGACTTACAGGCAACCCGTTACGCTTCCTTGAACAGATCTTAGTCTGCTCAGTTTTGCCTCTGTCACTTTAAATCCAAATAATCTGCTCCTGGCCACACACACCCAACTCAACGTTAACGCTCGCACCTGAAAATGGCTGCAAAAAGATGCACAATTATACAACCGTACATGTTTGAAAAGCAGAAGTGGAGCCTCCTCCACAACCAACAAGAATGGAGGAAATGGTTTCTAGATGCTAAATCGCAACAAAACGCTCCTTTTTTCCAGCAGCCATTGTTCAGCAATGGCTAAATCCAGCTGATCAAATGTGCTGGGTTGCTAGGTAACGGGCAGAACTCTGCTGCGGTTGCTAGGTAACACGCTGGGCTGAAACAGCTCATCAACCAAAACATTAACTTATTGCTAAGAAACGGCCAGTTGGTTCTAATTTTTAAGCGCTTTTGCTGTTTTTAGAAGGAGTAGAAAACCAAATGGCAGTATAAAAAAACTTCCAAAATGTAAAGTTTGCATAACAGGTCCCCTTTAAGGAGATACTCTTACCTCAAAGCGGCTTCCTTATTCCCAGCAGTGCCAGAATCTGGTGCCAAAAAGACGTTGACAGATGTCTTCTTCCTTCCTGGGCTGTGATGACGAGGAGCTTCTGACACGCTGTACTCCAGCTCCAGTCTCCTGCCGCCACCAGGGAGGATGCTGGGATACGCAGCAGTGATTCACCTATTAAATTCAGGCTTTGGAAATATGACACACACCTGCGGCATGCACATAAACACACACACACATCTCCTGGATAAGCTGCTGCTGAGAGCAGATGTAGCAGACAGGAGGAACTAAATGAAAAAGTCGGCTCGGGTGTTTTTGTTCTGCAGACAGCAACGTCTAAATCTACCTTCCTCCCAGAAGCACAATGGAGAGATTACTCTCAAAGTGCCAGGTAGACAACAAGATGTGAGCTGTCAGAGCTGGAGTTAATCGGGTTTGAAGCAGACTCAGGTACACTATCTTTGCTTTTGAGTGAGCACATTTCTCGACATTAATCCTCGCTAAGCCTTTGCAGCTAATGTAATCTAATTAATGACTTCGTTTTTTTACCTCCCAAGTCTACTGCAAACTCAAACCTGGCTGAATGTGTGGTAATGTTTTAGTTTTTCAGTTTAACCCAACTCATTTGCTCATTTGTTCTCATCTTGTTGTCTAATCTGGATGCTTTCCAAACACTTTTGACAGTTTTCTGGGCAAGAAGTCCCTTATTGTATGGTGCCAGTATTTAAGTCTTCAGGAAAGCTAATGCTAATGCTATGGTGGCTAACAATATAGGTACAACTGTAAAAGCTAATTCTACAAAATTGTTATTGAAGCTAAAACTGCAACTATTAAAGAACAGTTTTCCAATAATGATGCAAAATGTAGTACAGCTAGAATTTATGCTACAACAGAGATGGTACAAAACATAATGCTAAAGCTAATGTTTCAGCTGATGTTAAAGCTACAGCTATTTACTAAGGTAAAGCTAATGCTAGCTATTTTAAAAATAACATTTGATTAAAACAACATACAGAGAACAGTTTTAAATACAGTAGCATTAGCTACTGTAAGCTAATCTAAAACTTTATCAAACATCTAATGCTAAACTAGATACATTTTTCAAAAGTTATGGGTTTACTAAAGTTAAACATGTAATGCTGAACCTAGCATTAAATAAGGTAGCTTATTATCTTTGTGTGATTGTAGCTTTAAATGCTAACCTTAGCACTAAAACAGCTAATCTAGTGTTAAAGCAGGTAATAATAAAGCCAAAGTTACAGGCAATGCAAAAGTTAAAACATCAAATGCTAAAGCTATGGCTAATGCTGCAACATCAGAGATTAAACAGCTAAAGTTAAAGCTAAAGTCTGCACCAAGGTAGAGCTAAAGCTAAAAATGCAAATACTAAAGGTAATACTGCATCATCTAATGCTAAAGCTAACCCAAATGCTACAACATCTGAGGCCTAAAGTAGCATTACAGCAGAAAACACAGATGCTAAAAGGAAGCAAAACAGTTCAATTAGCTGCTATCCAGTAGTAATCAGCTCTAAATTGCTTACATTTCAAGATTATAGTTCTAATCCCCAATTTTCAGCCAGATTATCCTTTTGGGAATATTCTGTTAGTCTGGGTATGGAGCAGGAACATCTCCGATATCTGGATTGCAGTGAAAACCGATTCAGACCAGCGTGTTTTCTGATTTGAAAAGTTTCCGGTTTCAAAAGCGATTCATTCATCCAGTCACTGGATGAGTGCAAACATTCAGCTTACTGTTTGGAAAACCGATCTGCCCTTTTGGCTGCGCTTTTATTTTTATCCTGGAGGTAAAACACACCCTGTTTTTGTTTTTCGTTTCTGCAGAAAGCTCTTCTTTTTCATTCTGTGACAGGAAACTGTCACAAAGGACTGAAGTGGGACACTGCTGTGGAGGAAAATAGATTTTCACTTCATACAAATACGATTATCCATGGCAGGTTTCTCTTCCTTGGCTCATCCTGTGATACCGCAATTTACACAAACACTATTTTTTATTTTCCTCTCCACTCTGTGCAAAATAGATCAAGAAGACACACAATTATCTCTAAAAAGTGGAACAGATTTTTATTAAATTAACCTTATTAGTGCATTACGGTAAGCAAATGCCAAAAAAAGGAGTTTCTCATTTGCATTAAGATAGATTTTTCAGGTTGGCTGCACAATTTAATTAAAGAAAAGATTAAGAATCATTAACCAAGCTGCTGTACCTTGCAGTAGCGACAGGCTTACATCTGACTCAGGTTAACAGAAACCCAGATGGTGGCTCTCTAACTGTTGAATCTCCGTAACCGAATCCGAATGATCCCATTAGCTTCCAGGGGCGGGTGGGGGGCTGGAAACTGAGGGAATTCTGCAAATTTGCAACACTTTACGTGGTGCAGCCGGGGGCCAAGTTTGATCCGAGACTCCCTGCTCCACTTGAGTTTTAGGAAAGGAGGGGGTGTCAAGGGTGACTCAGGTGGCAAGAGTTCATTTCAAGGTAGAAAATCCACACATGCACAAATGGAAAAGTAATTTGCAACGCTTTGCATGAAATTAGAGCAATATCTAAAGTTCATAAGGCAATATTTCCAACACAGGAATGCATATAACTGTGACATCTCATCACATAGATTATTCTATCTTTTTGCTGCAAATCGACTTCTTTGTTGTTTTAAAGTGCAACAAATTCAGCTGAAATGAGACAGTTTGAGTTATTGATTAGCTGACTTGTAGGCACTTCTAATTCGGTTGTCACATATCTGCCATCTTTCTCCTCAGGCAGATAAAACCGTGATAACGTTCAGCCACAAAGACCTTCACACTAACAAAGGAAGTGCATTAAATATCAATATCCCTTAACTGCACATCATTGAGATGGATTTCACAAATCAGGAAAACCAAACATTTCTTTTTGTGTCTTTGACATTCATCTCACATCATGAGGCAAATTTTCATACAGGAGCAAATTGAATCAATCGGCAGGTTAAGCTTGGCTGTCCAGTTGCATCACCTCTTATTCTGAAGGTGTAGATTTAAATTACAAGATTTCTAATTAGGACTTGGACTCAACCAGGTTTAATTCAACTTTAAATACAAGCCTTACGTTGAAAAATGTTTTGTAGTGTGCATAGTCCACTTTAATTGAACTCTAGTTCATTTGTGGAGATGTGAATGTGCAATAAAACTCTGGTCGACTGAAGTTAACCCTTTATGACTTAAGTTTCAAATCTGCCTGGATATTTTTGCTTATTTTAATTGTACAAAGTTCTTCAAATGTCCTGTGAGTAAATATATATTTGCCCATTTATCCAGAACAACTGGAACTTTCAATATCTAGCAAGTTATTTTTGCAATTTACCGTCTTTTAAGAGAGATTCATTTCACTTCCTGCTACGGCGCAGGTGAAATTACCGTAATAACCCGATATTGGCTGGGAAGCGCAACGTCTCCCCTTTCTGAAACCATTGGGACTTTTCAGTTAGTGCAAATTTGGGTGGATCATCGCCGACACGTTTGGTCTGGAAGGGTTAATTCTGGTCCAGTTTGAATGCATATGTGAACGCCAAACGGACCAGAAACTACGGACTAAAGCGCAGGGCATTCTGGGTAAGTAGTAAGGAGTTAAGTTAAAAACGTCACGCCATTTTTGTTTCCATTTCGTGAAGCTGGTAGGTTTTTGTGTCGTTTCCCTCAGTGGTTATTGGGACGGCGCCTCCACAGGCGAAGTGGGTTTTCAAAGCATGACGATGTAGTTCAAACATTTGATTTAGTGAAGTTGGAGCAGGGATGCAGGACACCTTGTGTTTTTGTTATGGATAGTATAGGGCCCCACTCTTCCCACTCCTAAACTCTTGGTAGTAATAAAAAATTTGTGGCACAATGAAGAATTACATGCATGTGAATAAGAGGAAAGAAAGGAGCAGAATAAGTCTGGAAGAACTGCTTTAATGTTGGATTTTTTTGTATATCTACTGTGTTGGAACTAAGTCAGCGGTCACAGGTCTGATGCACACACAGACCAAGCCAAGTGGAGAGAGAGGATTTGACAGTTTCTTTCTGACCACCGCAGGGTTAAAGAATTTGGTATGCAAATTATTCGGGAAGGATGTTGTTAAAAGTGTGAGGGAGAAATAGGAGAGAGAAGGAGGTACACATCCAAACCCCTAATCCTCTTGCTTTCGCCAAAATGACAAATGCAGGAACTGAGGCATAAAAGAATCACTCATGTATGGCACACTTGAGTATTACTGCGAGGCACCTGCATTGGAATGAACAGATACAAATAAATACAAAATAATGCAGTGGTGTGGTGGGGGAGGCTGGGCTGATGGGACAGAGGGGAGAAGGAGGGTGGAATCACTAAGAAGCTTAAAAGAGTCTTCGGCGGTTGAATGCAATCAAGCGCCATTGAAATGATACCAGGTGCCTGGCAGGTGGAGGGAAACAGATGCGCTGGGGTTGGCAGCCTCAGCGGCGTACAGGTGTGAAAAAAAACATGCCTGCTCCCTAATTACTGATTTAAATGCTTAATTTCTGTGTTTCAATATTGATTGCTACCTTTCTGCTCCTATTTCCCCACGGAGCGGACACGGTGTTTGTACAGAGGCCATGTCGGTGTGTTTTCTTCCCTTTCTTCCTGTCTTTTTTCTCCTTTTTATTTTAACTCAGCCAAACAAGTCTCGGCTTTTCTCTGTAGAGCGTCGCTCTGTGTTCATGTTTGGATCCTTTCCCAAATCATTCCTGAGTGATTAAAGGGGGGAGGTGTGGGATGAGTCTTCGTTATTTGATGGCGGGGCAGCAGAAAAGCCCGCCCGCTCGCAGCGTCGCTCCTCTTCTCCCCTTTTGTAGATTGGATCATATACTGGTAATGGGACGCACAATCAATGGCCGTGCATCGACGCCAAAAGCTGCCCCCTCTCTCCTCCGCTACCTCCTCTTCTTCTCCTTTCAGTGGATCCAGATGGATCTTTATCTGGCGATGTATTGATGAAAATCACTCCTCATTTGCTGGCCCCTCTTCCTTCCTCTACAGGCAAATGATAGAGTCGTGTACCTGCTGCAATTTGTACTTCAGTTTGGGATTTATAACCTGCTGTGCTGCAGAAGGCGTCATGCTAATGAATGCTGGTAAATCTGAAGAATCAGGTCAATGTATAGAGTCAGAGATGCCACTCTAAATTTGGTATTTACACCACAAATTTCCTTTTTGTCCTGCTCCCAGTCTGAGTGAGCATTTCAGGAACACGGCTGGGACCGGTCCAGGCCCACCGTGGCGGCTCCCGTTGCAGGCCAACAGCTGCCTTTCCCAGGTGGCCTGACATTTGAGTCGCAGCCGGCCAGATTAGATGGAAGGTGAACGTAGAGGGACAGACGGCAGGAGGATGATGAAGGACCGGGGGAAGGAGGAGGCGGGAGGGAGGGAAGGGAAAGGCAGTACGATTAACTTAGTGCCAGGTCCTTCAGAACACGGGGCTGGAAGGCAGGGGAGCCCAGGGGACAACCTGAGCCCCTGGATTTCAGTCCAGATGGCTGGCCAGGATACCCCAAAGGAGCCCTTCTTATTGATTTAGGAGGGAAAACAGAGAACCTGGCTCTGCTTTTGGCTTCTAACTGTGCCGTACAAGACCTGCATGGCTACTCCTCCGTCCTTTTTATCTTCCCCAGGTTATCAGCAGCGACCCAAGGGGAACGTGAGCAAGAGCAGGGGCTGCGCAAAGAAGGCGAGATGTGAATATAAGTCAACTGATTTAGCAGGTCGGATGTAAAATGGGTCACACTTTTGCAGGTCTAATCCTCTTCTCTTTGCGGTCAAATTGTGCGCTGATATGAGACGGCGGCATCGGCTCCCTGGAACCAAATAGAGCCTGAGTGGTGCAGGCCTCCTTTAATACAAAGAGCTGCTCAGCTAGTGAGCAGGCAAGAAGAAATGTACGAGATAAGATTTGTAGAAACACTTGAAAGGGGACATGAGTATAAATATGTATGCAGCCCTTGGAGTGAAGCCCTTTTTGTGTGCCCATTAGTACAGTTTTTGTGATGCTGCCTATCCATTGTCAAGTTCCCCTCCCAGACAGTTGTTCTCCCTACTTGTATCCAATGAAATATACAGCCAGAGAGTTGTAAATGTAATAATCTTGATGGCAAATATGAAGAGATAAAAGTGGAAATGTTTGAGAAACAAACTATTTAAAAGGAGTAAAATACCTAGAAAGCAACTTAAAACCAACATAAACTTCCTTTAGCTTAAATAAAAGCTAGCCTGGATGTCTGTTACCGTAAGTAACAGCTAGACAAAGTAACAGCTAGCTGGAGTTTGCCTAGCTGGAATAGCAATTAGCTTAAGTTGCACAGCAGCTAGTTTAAGTAGCAAGTAGCCTGTGTATCAGTCAACTTGAGTAGCAGCTAACTTTGAGCTGAAGTTAGCTTAGATAGGGTCTAGCCTTGCTGGATGTTAGCTTGAAGTGCAGCTAACTTTGAGTTGGGAGCTAGCTTTGGAAGTAGTTAGCCTTGTTAGATTGTACCTTAAGTAGCACCTAACTTTATGCTGAAGATATCTTGGGTAGGAACTAGCCTTGTTACACGTTAGCTTGAGTAGAAGTTAACTTTGAGTGGGAGCTAGCTTGGGAATCGGTTAGCCTTATTAGATGTTAGCTTGAGTATCAGCTAACAGTGAGAGGGAACTAGCTTGAGAAGCGGCTAGCATTGTTATGTGTTAGCATGAGTAATAGCTAACATAGAGTTGGAGCTAATTTGGGTAGAGACTAGCCTTGTCCGGTGTTAGCTTCAGTAGCAGCTAACTTTAAGTTGGAGCTGGCTTAGTTAAGGACTGGCCTTGTCAGGTATTAGCTTGCATAGCAGCTAGGCTACATAGCCTTTAGCTTGAAGGCAGCTGGGTTAGGTGACTTTTAGTTTGTTCAGCAGTTCACTTAACTAGATATTGTCCTTATATTATTTGATAAATTACTTGTTTTTGTGACGAACAATAATCTTGAGCAAATGTATTTGATGGTAACATCATCAGGCGACAGCAAGGTTTTAGATTTTTGCTAAAACAGTTTAAGTTGGGTGAAAACTCTCATTTTGTGGCTTAGTGCTTAGAAAACAATGTTTGGCACATTTGCTGCTACATTTCTGAACATCCTGTTCACCTCCAAACAAAAGGTACAAAACGAAAACCTGTAGTAAAATAACCATGTTAGTAAATAGTTTGAGTTGATCATGATAGCAAAAATACTTCTCTAAGAGGATAGACAACTTTAAACGTCCCAGCTGCGACAGAACTTATTTTCGTCAGAAGAAACGGACAGAACCGGTGTCAGCCCCTGGTTCAGAACTGGAAACGGTTCTGGCTGTTTTATCTCTTCATACTTTTGGACTTTTGGTGATTTCACAGAATCTTTTTAGAGTATGAAAAGTTGTTGTCTCCCATGGAATGTTTTGTACTGAACATTTTGTACCTGCCTGTGGGACGTGTTGTAACAGCTCTGACAACTGATTTAAATACATTTTGTAGATTCTGCAGCAAAGAAAATGCTTTTTGTTTCACCAAATGGTGAGTCGTCAAAGATGTAGCTAGTTTGAGGAATCAAATCTTTGAAAATGATGTGCAGTTAAATTATGTATGAAATGGTTGGGTGATGTGAAGGAACATGAAATGGGAGAAGGATTAACAAAGAGACAAACTAGAACTGGAACTGGTTTTGGTGGAAAATCATCCCTAGAAGCAGCACCAGATTCTTGCAGAAACAGTAACTCTGTTTTGCAATTTTGCAGACTACCAAAAACCATAAAGAAATTTTTTCTTCAAGTGTTACATTTCAAAAAGCAGACGGTCTTTATGTTGTTTTCCTCTGAATTGGTTTCAGTTCTCTTAAATTCACTTCATATTCATCTTAGTTTCTGCTAGCATTTAAAGAGTTAACTAAAATTCAGCCATAGGAGGATCTCAGAGCATACGATATTTGTCAATATAGTCAGTTAGCTATGAAATGGATCCCTTTCAGCTGGGGACCAGCGCAGTGAGGTATCTGAAACCGGACGCCCACGTTCTGCAGAGACTATTGACCTGGTACGGTGGTCCTCAGACCCACTCACACCATCTTTGTACGCAGATTAAAGACTTTAACCAGTATCTATTTTGTTGTTTTTTCTGATATGGTTGAGGAGGCATAATCTGGAATGTGGGTAAAAAATAAATTCAAGATGTAGTAGCGGTTTGTTGTGCAATACTCAAACTGCATGCTTTCCATCATCTGCTGCAACGTGTGTCTTCAAGGTTTTAGCAAATTGTGGGATCTCCCTAAATACCAAACCAGACAGCTACTTGGCTTTATTTCCTTTGTTGTTTCTTGTTTTTCTGCCTGCTAACATGGACTCAAGATGCCAGCGTTTATAACAACTGTCTCCAGTGAGCAGGAGCTCCGATTCAAGTCACACACTGCAGAGAGACGGCTGCCAGGGCTGCATTTCTGTTCCAGCTCCCCACATGGTCCTGATATTTACTGCAAAATCTTCTCCGAGTAGAACTAAAGGAGAAAGTATTTTTGTTCTCCTCAAACACACACTCATTGGTGTCGGTGTCGGTGCGGAGTGTGTGCTGTGAGTGGAAACCTCTAAGCGAGTGTGTGTGGTGATAATTGAAGCCCTCCTGCTCCTATGGGAGTTCACTGATGTGAGCTTTTGACTGCAGTGTGGGTTGATGCTGAAAGGTGTGTTTTGTCACAAGTGTTGCTGTGGTAAAGGGTGTGACAGTGCTGCTAAAACCTGGACTGATTTCCGACCTGCCTGTGGACCTCTGGGAAACAAATAGCACTATAGATTTCAGCCGTGATTTAGGTCTCTAACGGGAAAGTTTGGCTGATGATGGCTTGCTCTAGAACTGTTCTGTGGATTAGTACTGTCTAAAAATGAGTAAAGAATCACAGATTAAATGATGTTTTGCTTTTATCAACTTTATAAGTAGAAGTAACTCCATTTAAGACAAGCTACTTTTCTGTTGCTCTGATTTGCATATTTTGTCTAATAAACACATTTAGTTAATGTGACTCAATGTTTTGCTGGAGGGATTTGGATATTTTCAAGTAGTAAAAGTTATAACTTAGTTCCAACTTGCTCGCTGATCCTCTTCCAATCAAGGTCCTTTCTGTTCCTGTGTCTGTAGTCAGAACTTGATTGGTCGTAGATTATAGGACGTCACATAGTGGAGACTCTCTGATTGGTTGACGCTCCACGTCGAGCACCAGAAGTTCAGATTTTCCAACTCCAGCATTGGACGTGTCAGACTTGAAACCTTTCAATCGTTCAACGCTTGACCCACGAAACGCATCATGACGCATCATGACCCTTGACGTTCCTCCACAAAGACTTTGAATGTCAACCACATGCGCCAGACACTCAAATCTTACACTAATATATTTGACATTGTCCAGTAAATACATAATTAGTAGTTGATTATCTGGAAAACACCTTAAGTTGCTCCGTTACAATCACATCCTGAATAAAATTACTCCTTGATGCAAATCTGCATGATAGATGCACAAATAGCTGCTACCCTGAGCAGCAAATTAATAGGAGTATAATAATCATTGGCCTGACCAGTTTGTATCATAAATGTTGTTAAGCTTGAGAGAAACAGTTAGTTTCAATAGTAATCAGTGCCAGTACAGGTTAGCTTATGTAGCAGTTAGCCTGGATAGCAGTTGACTTCATTAGCATCTAGCTTGCATAGCATTCAGCATGAGTCAAAGAAGCAACTAGCCTGATTAGTGGCTAGCCTTGGTGTCAGTTAGCTTTAATAGCAGCTAGCTTGAGTAGCCTATGTTTCATTTACCCCGACTCAGGCTTGCATGAGTGGAATTAACGTTAAAAAACAGTTAGCTGAAGCATTAGCAAGCTACGGTAATGACAAGTCTGAGTGAGGATTAGCTTCAGTGCCTGTGTGACAGAATAAATATTACCTAAATAGAGCATAGTCTGATAGCTAGTAGCCTAGTTGTTAGCTAGCCTGATTGCTAAGAAGTGGTTAGCTTATACAGTTGCTAGCGGTGGTAGCAGTTAGCTTGAAATGTGGGATATATTTTTTAAGTTTCAGGAAAAGAAATCTTTCCTGAACACCAATTAGCTTGAGTAAAGGTTTGTTTGCATGTTGACTTCACACAGATCACACTTTTAATCCAAACTACAACAAACATGCCTCATTTCTTATGCAAAAAACACAGCCTCAAAAAAATACACATTTAAAACTATAAAAAAGAAGCAAAAAGTGACAAAACCATTTGTTATGTTGGCGCACAACTTTATTGTAGTTAAATAAATTGAAAGTAAATAGCATATTTTGCATATTTCCTCCCACTCTGATGGTTATTTTATGCCACAGGCTTGTGATATTGCAGATTCTTACAGTGAAGCTAATGTCTGCAGTGTGCACAGATATAGGTCACAGCTGCAAACACAGCTCAGGGCAGTGCGCTATTGTTCCTTATGCCCAAGTACAAGGTATATTAAACACATATGCTCCTAAATGAATATTTAGATTACTACCCTTTATTATTAATCTGTCCTGGAAACATTTGAATATCACCTCCAGCTTTGTTTTCCTTATCTAACCCGCCTGGATCCCCCGGTTTTCTGCTCAGCGATGTATAATCACCTTGAAGTTAATTAATTGCAACACAACAACGCCGGCGATAGCATCAGCGCCCGTTGCGGTTCCCGCTTTTGTCTGGCCACCCGTACTTTCTTCAGGTTGCTGAGGTGGCTGTCCTGGATGCTATCAGGCTAACATAGCTGCTATCTAATAGCTGGTACGCATGGGGTCCCGGCGAGTAATTAATCTCAATGAAGCCCGTAGCTGAGGTAGGTATGATGGGCTGGAATTGAATTAAACCCCCCCTACACACACACACACACACACACACTTACAGTTCTCACCCACCACCATTCAGGTTATTTCCTCAGGTTAATATGAGCCACCTGAGCCTTATCGTCATTTCACCAGCGTCGGATATTATCCTTGAGATTGTCATCATCGTTCTCAACACATTTTCACTTCCTATTGGACTTACAGAAAATGAATGTTTCCACACTTTGGAATAAGACTTATAGATGAAACACAAGATTTTATGATTATTGTGCTGTTCAGAAGGAAAATTTAACCTTTAATTTGAGTTAAAGTCCTCAGTTGAGGGGAAAAACACATGAAGTTATATATTCTTTACATAAAATCACTTAAACTTGATTTTTAGCTGTTTTGGGAATTTTTGTAACCAGAATTAGTCATCAACAGTTGTGATAAAATCTTCAAAATGGCTTTTCATTTTCTCATCTGTCCTTTTGCCTACTTCATGTTGTCAGACTGGTTCTTTTTAAGCAATTTTTTGATTCTACGAACCAAATAAATATTGTTTCTGGATAATTCATGATTTAATAAGGGGAGAAATTATTTTTTTCCTGACATTAGGATGTATTTGATGATCTGAAACTTTGTAAGACGATTCAATTAATATATTTAAATATTAATATATAATCAAATCAGTCCAGCTCTTACCAAAAAAGGCAAATTATTTAGAAAATTCAGTCAATTTTAAGCTTTCCAACTCTTTTTTAGATGTACCAAGAGTGTTTTTGAGTTGTATTCTTATATGATCGATTCTTTAAAAAGTCAAATCAGGAAAAAAAAAAGTTAATTTCTTCTTTAGTCACACAGAATAGATGATTAAATCAGTTAATATATACTAAAACAATCCATTTATATGGACAGATTCAGATTAAGTACCGTTATGCATCTGCAATAAAAGGTTAATTTAACTTTATCAAGCCATGTTTAGTTACAGCTGTTTGTGTTTTCATGCATCAGAGCTCCATCGTTTTGGTTTTGGACATTTCCGCTGACACCGAAAAGGAAAGCAGCGGCTATTGACCAGGACCCTCATCTGCATTGATTTCTGGTTGAAAATACACTGTATTTCCATTTTAATTATTTGCATGGTTGCTTTTTGCAGGGATGAACATTGATGTCACAGAAACTAGTGGAAAACACTAAATGTGATGCCATGAAAATTAGGTTGTCGCCTGTAATGTCTGGAGATTTTACCTTATAAAAACAGATTAGACAGATGAAAATGTCTGAATTTGACTTTTTCTTGTTTGCATGGGAATCTGTCTGTGTGGCGTCATTTATTTATTCTATAAAATGGAGGAAAAATGATATTTTCATTTGGAGAAAAGTAAAACTGGTAACATTTATACAAGCAATTTGTATGTTCCTGGAGTTATTTTTCATACATCTAATGAAAAAAATTAGTATTTTTTTCTCGCTGTCTGTCGTTAAATCGGACTAAACTTCTTTTGTTTTAGGTTATCTAAAATGATCAAAATTATTTCTATTTGCTAAATGCCAGAAAACTTAGCGAGAATATTTTGTAGGTTTGATATCGTAGTTTTATATGTATTTACACTTTAAGCATTTGATTTGAGCTGATTAAGATGAATTTGGATGTAATGAATATTTATTATTCCTAGTCTAATTGTTTTGGTTAAATTAGTGTTTTATTTTCAGGTGTTTATAGTGCATGTTAGAGAGACGTTTGTTAGATTTTAGTTTTTCTTGTTCCTGCTCTCTTATATTTGTGAAACTGTATTTTATTAGTTTATTTGTATAGTTTTTATCTCCAAAGCTGGAAAAGTTTTAAAATATTTAAAAGTGCTTAAATTTTACTGTACAAATCCTGAATATTTTGTAGATTTCTATTGATTTTCTTGGTGTCGGTACCAAGTCCAGGTAGAGGTGAAGTTCTGCAGTTCTTGTTGTCCACTCTTCCTCCAGACTCTTGGATCTGTAGCCCAGTTCTGGATCTCTGGTTCAGAACCTAGTAGCTGCTGCAGTTGTGCATCTTTTTCCTGATTGTGGAATAAATCTGCCTCTTTCTGGGCCGTTTCTGCTGCCACATTAGCAGGCTGAGCCGTTTCTACAAGGAGAAGTCACCAACTCTTCCTGAAGAAAAACTCCTTGCATTGTAAGCAGCAGCTCGGTTAAAGGCCAGCCAGGTTTTTGTGCTGCAGCCAAACACCTACGCACAGGTCGACAACGGGAGCTGCTCTCGCTTTAACCTCTAATATCCAACACGGTTTGTGCATGAATAAGGTGAAGCGCAGAGAGATGCTCCGGCAGCGTGTGTGGGATGTGGGGGAGGTCACTCTGTCTCCAGATGAGCTACACTCAGAAAAAAACAGAAAAGCTTTAATGCGAGCAGGAACCGTGACGACGGGCCGGCTCATGAATCCCACTGGGTTTCATCACACCTGTCTCACCTGTCCACATCTCCACACTCTTTCTACCTTCCTGCTCAATTATCCAGCAGCTCTTTGTGTGTTTATTTATTTATCTGAAGTTCATGTACAGCATACATGCACACATCTCCTCCCGTGGGGGAAGTGAGAGCGGCTCAGCGAAGCGTGGCGGCTAACCACACCACCGGCAGCAGGGAGAGGTGAAAGAAAGGGAGAGAAGAAGGAGATTAAAGGTTTAGGTAATGTTATTGCCGTCTTGCAGGCAGGCTTAAAGGTTGCTGGTTTGTTTCCCAACACCTACAGGCTGTTTAAGCAATCATTTATTAAATGTCTTGAAGGGAGGCACAACTTTCCAACTTTTAATCTTGGGAAACAATGGAGCTTTTTGCATCTGAAGCAACATGAATTCCCTTGTCTGAAAGAGTTCAGAGGAACAGCTATAAAAGCTTTTCCCGCGCTGGAGCAGATTGCATTAGTGTGCTCAGCACTTACACGGGCAAATAGGCTTTGTATTAACATAAAATGTCAGAGTAGCACGGTGGAAAAAACGACGGTGTGGAGTTGAACACAGCAAACAGGAGAAGAAAGCAACAACCAGCAGAGGAGCTAAGGATTTCTTTGGTTTCTTTGTTCAGCAAAAAGAGAGCTGATGGTTTTAACGGTGAGGGTGAAGCAGGTAAAGGCTGCCTGGAAACTAATTAGAGGCCATATCAGGACGGCAGCAGGGCCTGAGCCGCTCTCGCTCGCCGTCGAGGTAAACAAAGTGCTCGGCTGCTCGCCGCTGTGACAGGCCAGATAAAGTGGTATTTACCTTTCAGTTGCTGGTTTCCTTTACAGCCGGCGTGTACGCCGTGTTTGCCGTGGTTTATTTTGCTACAAAGAGTCAACAGAGGCAGGAGAGGTGGAAGTGGAGAGGATGCAAGCAATTATGGGCTTAGAGTCGGTGGAAGGGAGGTGAAGTCAGCGGTTTACCTCGTTTAGGTGATGTGGGAATCATTTCTGCAGGTAAATATGGATGAACTGGGATGAAGAAAGAGCAAACTCTCGATTTATGGGTCAGTTTTTGATCAGAGCGTCTATATGGATTATTAATGAACAAACAGGATCCTAAATACTATTTTTGTCCAGTTTCTAGAGCAAATATCTTAAAATAAGACAAAACTAACCTGCAAGGAATGTTTCAGGCAAATATGAGAGCTGGTCCTTAAAATTCATGAAAAAATGCTTGTTAAAATTAATTGATCTAAAATTAAAGCTTTAAAATGTCTTAAATTAATTAGAAAATACACAAGTTGGCCTTAAAAACGTTTATATTTATTATATTATTACATTTTGCAGTGGCAGGCCGAGTTTTAATGTCATTTCTGTCAGGCAAAAATTTCATTACATCCTGTGATTTGAGGCAGTTGCGGCTACCGCTAACTAGCTGCTAATATACCCTTGCTAGCTTTTTAGCATGTATTATTGGTCAATGTAATTTTATTGCCAGTTTACTCACTTCTGTTGAGTAAATAATTTGAACCTCTACATTGTGCCAAAAAAGCTTGACAGTATTATATAAAAATATTCAATTTTCTTGTACCTTTCTGTAATGATTCACGTCTTAAATTGCATTCACGGTGGTCTTAAAAAGTCTTGAATTTGAGTTGGTAAAATCTGCAGAATTCTGCACAAGTCCTCCATCTGTAAATGCATTTTTTAATTAGAATCAGGGTTTTTATTTTGATTTTAACAACTTCTCCCTCGCTGAGCGGCATTTGGGTCGAGGTCTTTTGGTTCTGGGGTCAGTTGTCACATCTCTTATGTAAGGAAGTCGTGTGTTTGAAGTGTTTGGTTTTCCCAAACTGTTTTTATTCCCAGTGAATGTAAACAAAACATCTGATGTCAACTCTTTCTGCATCTTTCTTTACTGGCTCCTCTTTGTTCTCCTGTTGGCTCTTCGTTCTGCGTCCCTACGACGT
This sequence comes from Alfaro cultratus, assembly GCA_903066825.1. NCBI lineage: Eukaryota > Metazoa > Chordata > Actinopteri > Cyprinodontiformes > Poeciliidae > Alfaro > Alfaro cultratus. The sequence goes on from CAEFZX010025442.1 coordinate 31,541, forward strand.
CTGTCTGCCATGTTTTAACCGAAGAGAAAGGCACTGTCAACCCTTCACATTAACCACGTCAGAGGCCCCTGGCACCTTTCTCTTCCACCAAACAAAGGCTCGCAATTAAAGAGGCCTCGTCTCTCCGCAGACAGCTCCCTCTGCCTTTATTTCTTCTCCTCCCCTGTTCTTGCTTTATTCCGACAATTTCCAGCAACTCTAGCAGACACCTTAAGTGGCGCTAAGTGATCAAAGAGGGGAGTGCATATTGGATAACGCAATTAGGCTATCGCTGGGAGTAACAAAGAGACAGACAAGAGAGGGACTGTGAACAGATAATGGCCTGTAAACAGAGGACATTACTTTACACAGAGATTATTTAGATCCTGACCTGACACCGGATGCACCAGGGTCTATTAGCAGAGTCATACACAGCAGGGAAATTGGACTGGATCACTTTAGTGGGGAAATGGGGAGAAAATGGCAGTTTTTACTTCTAATTGCCAGCATTCAAAACAGAGCTGCAGCGTTTCAAAGCAAGATGAGAGGATATCTCTGACCCCACTTCTGTCTTTACCTAACAGGAGGCTCCTCACTTCAAGATGGAGATCATGGAGGAAAGAAACTGTGTTGGCTTTTCCCACCCTCTTCCTCCACCCAGTGCTAAACGACTCGGGTCAGACGGTCAGAGCGTAATTATCCCGGCGGCCACCAGTCAGGCTGCTTACCTGACGTTAACCCCGGTTTGCGCTAACAGGAGGCCCCGGCCGCCTCGGGGAGCCAGATGCTAATTTGAAGCAGAGTTTGCAGAGTTGCGGGGACTCGGCCGGGGTAATTGTGGAGATCTAATAGGGATCAGTGCTGTGGGAGTCCCTCCATACATCTGCCGTCTGGCTGAGACCCACCACACCTGAGACTCCCAGCTTGGCTGCGGTGGCCTGTAGGCTTTGAAGCTCAGCAGGCTGCAGCATGGCGCCGCTGCTGGCGCAACTGAAGGGAGCGCGTGTGATGTGGTTTGACTTGTCATGGCGGCGAGACTGAATTTCAAACCGTCTACCAAATGCTCCACAGATGATTATTGTTATTTTACCTCTCAATAAACACCTATTTATTCATAATAAAAGGTCTAAAAAGACATTCTGAATCAAAATATGTTGCTAATTTAAAAATAAATCCAATTATTACAGATGGAAAATCACTTTACCAAATAAATATGCAATTAGCAAAGCAAATTTTTCGTTTTGTGCACTTAGCTTCCCCTGCTAACATTTTTCCAGATAATATGCCAGTAGTGGAGCCAGTTTGTCATTTAGTGCATTTAGCATATCCATTGATTACTAAACTTGAACTGTGACTCTGCTGTTCTGAAATGGTCGACATATCTCTGACTAATGCTTCTACACCCGTCCCTGCTGAGATCCTATACAGTTCAGGCCGTTGCTTCAGTGTGAAGCCAGTCAGATTACTGAAAGGTCTCGGCCTTCCTTGTATCAAACGTTACCTCTGCACTCGGATCCGTCTCGCTCTTTGTATCACTGATACAAGAGGAAAAAGGTCCTGGTGAAACCGCCTCCTGGTCATCTTTAATTCATGCGATTAAATATGCAGGAGACGCTCTCCTTGTACCAGCTGTTAGTAAGCCATAATTCAGGAGTTCAAATCCGAGCAAATTGAGGGCGAGGTCGGACAGAGCGGCGGCCGGAGAGAGGCATTATCCCTCCAGCTGAGAGGCAGGTTCAGTCAGGTGCAGCGCCGAGCCGGGGCTCGTTAATCCTCACGGCTGGCGGTGGATAAAGCCACGCTCTGACCTTTGTAAACGTACATGAGAGGGACTTCATTTAAACTCCTCGTCAGGCAGCCATCCAGATGGAGACATCACTTCCACTGTTGTTGCTTTTTGACTTCTCACCTCTTATTACCACTTCTGCTGGCATTTAGGGATTCGGAGACATTTGTTTTCCATTGGTTAGGAAAAGATGGAGAAAATACCATCAGTATATGTTGGTGGATTGGGTCAGTAATTCATCTGTAGCTGCGTTTCCTTTAGAAATGAATCTAAAATTTGTTGATATTCTGCTGAAGAAAAAAGAAAAACATAATTATGTTAAAATCTCACTTGAATAAGTTTGTTCTTGAAGTAAGTCATGCCAGCCTGTCATCCTACAATATGTAACGCTATACTAACAATCTTAGTCAAACTCAGAAAATACTATCTACTTAGAAACCCAGAACAACTGGAGCATCTTAAAGTGTAGCTTTTCTTTTATAGGACTTGAGGTGTTTTTATTCTAATTCATGTGAAGCACTTTGAACTGGTTTGTTGCTGAAAAGGTTCTCTATAAATTGAACTTCTTCTTCTTCTTCTACCACTTCCTGTTGTCTTCTTTGTCGTTTCCGCCATCAGTAACTTCCTGTTGTTGATCAGGACTTGTGTGAACTAGCCTGGATTTAGAGCCACCCAGAAATTATATAAAATATAATGAAATAAACTGCCAATTTGTCTTGAGAGAGACCCCTGAGGAACTCCAATCTTAACTCCTAAAGTCTTTATAAGAGCATTTTAATCATATGCATAGATGTGAACACCAGCTGGAACTATGGATATTAATGTAAACACAAAACCCCACAGCTGTGTTCATTGTTTTGAAAATGACCTCAAACCTGAAGTGAAAGTTGTTTTCTTGTTTTTCCCTTTTTGACGATATTCCAAAGTTGCCACGTTGAACGTTGAGTCAGAATCTCATAAAATTGAAGACCAGTAAGAGAAGAATAATGTTAAAATCTGAAGATAGACCAAGGAACAGCTCATCACTTCACTAGTAAAGACACAAAGTGATAAACCTTCATCTCCTTTAAATGTGAAAGTGTTTTGATGGTTCAAGTATTTTGAAAATCTTTCCAACAAGGACTATAAATAATAAAAGTGCTCTGTTTACATAGCTCAGGCTTGTCGTTTCCATGCATGCATGTGTAAGTGTGTGTATACTTGGCTGTCTGTGTGTGTGCATATATTTCTTGCTGTGAAGCAGCACCTCTTTGACACGGTGCATCCACATGAATAAAGCATGCGTGTGGGATTATATAATGCGTGCATGCAGGACGGCGAGGCCTCGTGTGGATCGGTGTGACGTGTCGGTGGAGGAAATCACCATTTCAATATAACCCTGATTAGACTTCCCATTTACTGTTGTTGGAAGTAGACAGGAACCTTCCCTTGGCAGGTTGCCTCCGGCAGCAGGTCGGTGCCAAGCCCTTTGAAAACCAATCAGTTTCTGGTCCTCAGATCACTATCCGCTTCTTGCTCTCTCCTCGCCTCTTTCCTCCAAGAACTACGGCTTGTGTTTACAGAGAAAAAGGTAGTGAAGAAAGGAAGGAAGGAACACGGTGGTTGGTCATCCATCAGCACAGCCAGCTGGCGTTGGATCAACACCCGCAAAGTCCAGCAGGCACCTGTTGGGAATCTGCAAGGTGCAGCACACTGCAAGAAATCAGCAGCTCTTCAATTTCCACCTGCAAGGATAATTTATCAGGGATTTAGCATGATTGTCACGTCTTTTTGTAGAAACAGACTTGCTTAACTGCCATCCAAATTCAGATCCATTGCAAAATTGAATCTCCTGAATATAGTACACCTGTAAAATAGAAAGAAAAGGTTTATAAATATAGTACAAATTTGCCATAATAGCCTCCGATAAAATCCAAAGTCTTCATAAGTAACTTAGAGAACATTCAGTCCACGTTCAGTTTGCTTTAATTAAACTCTAGTTCATTTCCCTTGAGCGTCCGTTTCGTTTGGGGATGTGAGAATACGTAAACAGTCGGCCTCAGTTCGGTTAAAGTGAACACTAGTGTGGTCCGAATGCATATGTGAAAACCAAACGGATTGTAGATTGTTCCAAAAGCAGGAAGTGGACTACAGCTCAGGGAATTCTGGGTAAAACAAACGCGAGTTTAGTACTAGTGGAAAAAATGGCTTATGGTCTTTTACCAAAAGAGAAATAGCTGCTAAGATTTGACTCTACTCCATTTTTGTTCTAATTTTGTGAAGAAGTCTTCAGAAGTTTCCATGTCGATTCCTTCAGTTGTTCTTGGTGCAGCGCCCCCACTGGTGAGGAGGGGAACAAATGTTGCAATTTTGGTTCCCAATGGAACCAAGTTTACCAGACTGAGGTGGGAAAATGAAGTCCACCAGTTTTTTAGAAGCTTAAATGAAGACTAGAAGACTTCAGACTGAGATGGAGGTTCACCTTCCAGCAGGAGAACCACAATAAACATCCAATCTGAGCTCCAATGAGCAGGTTGGTACATTAGAATGACCTAGTCAAAGTTTAGACAGATGCTTTCCATCCAGATCCAGCTTGAGTTTTTACATCTTGAAAGCTCCAAAATACTTGAAGCTGTAACTTCAGCAAAAATGGTTCTACTGATTATTGAATATTGAAGGATGCATCTGATATACATGTGATTGTAGAGATTTAGCCAATATTTAGTCTAGAATAACTGTTTCAGTCTAAAGCAGTGGAAAAACAGACCTAAGAGTTGAAATGATGAGGGGAATTAGAGGAGAAGAGCTTATCCCAAAGCTCCATTTCAACCCCACAAACCTGCCGTCCAATCCATCAAAACACATAAAACCTCCCTCCCTGCCTGTATTTGTCTTCCTAATTAATTACTTCATGTGCCACAGTGTGGTTCTCAAATGATAGATGATGGAAAATTATAGCGGCGGCATCCCAGGCACAGCCGGCGGTAGATTTGTGCAGTCAGCTTCCAGCGTGCATTACCTGAGTAGATCTGGCAGGACGCCTGAGCGCTCAGGCAGGGCAGATCTGATGTTTTGTTGGCGTGTAAGAGGCTTTTTCAGAAATGTTTCTAATGCCGGATTTAGTAGGTAAGCACAATCTGCCACGTTCACCTATAAGATATTATCCAACAAGGACACAGTGACACGTAAACAACTCGCTGTGTGACGGATTGCACTGCAGCTGCACAGGATTTGGCTTTGGGAAACAAGAAATATGTATTTTAGAAAGAATCTTATCCCTTTTTTATTTATATTCTATGATCTAACATATATTTATTGAAGATAGCAGGCAAGACATGTTTCCTTTCTGCTCTGAAATTGAGAAAATTCAATAATTGTCCAAAACCTTTACAAAAATTTTATCCAAATTTCTACACATAATAGATCCAATATATATATTAAATATGTAGTTTTAAAAATATACAAGCATGAATCCATTAAATGTAAAATTAAAGTATAAGAAGTTACTCTAAAGATAAAGTATATTTATTTTTTTAATACTCAAATAAATTAAAGATGCATAAAATGACAAAAGGTAGAACATGAAGAATATAAACATGCAAAAGTCAAAAATAGGTTAAAGCAATTAACAAAAGAAGTTTAAAATGTTTCAAAAAGTAAAATATTTGAAAATGCATAAAGCAAAAATATATATATGTAAAGATAAATATATTAAAAGTAAAATACAAACAGAAAAATGTTTGAAATGTAAAAACAAAAATAAGTTACTAAAATAAAAATATATTAAAAATATACCTATTTTTAAATTGTTAAACAATAAAAAATTTACTAAATTAAATACAATAAAATGACAAAATATATATGCAAAACTTGAATATGGATAAATTTAAGTTTTAATATACAAGTAATTTGTGAATGAATTTTAAAATGTTTGTATTTGGGAATTAAAAACAAACTATTTCAAACTTTTAAAAGTATAATTAGAGCAAATAGAGCAAATCTTTTTGAAACTGATGTTTTTATGGTGATTCTGGTCATTGAACTGGCTAAAAATAAGGACATTTGGCAACAGAGGTTCTAATTTCTGATAAAACATTTTAGGGTTGTCTTTGGAAGGCTGAATGTTTTTGTCTTAAAACAGCTTAATGAGTGATTAAGGATATTTCAATTATGAATAAGGGCTGGAAATTCAGGGAATTTGAGGCCGATGAAACGTTGAAGATCTTCAGACAAACACGATTCTGTTTGTGCAGATCTGCACTCATTGCTGCACCAGCTAATCAAAGTTCAAACCCAAACTCCTCTGCTTTCTCTGGACCCAATTAAAGCTTCACGTAGAGAAAAAACAGTTTGATGAATCTGAAATTCTCCTTTGAAAATCAAGAATGTTGCATTAAAGCAGGAGTGATGCCTTCAGGGGCCTTCTGGCGCTAACACTCAGGGGCTCAGATTTAATTTCATGCTCATAACAAAACCAACCTACAGATAATTATTGTGTTTATTAAAGCTCCTCTGATCAGGTAGGATAACAGAGTATTGATCATTTACTCACAGTTTAATTTGTGCAAGATGGCTGACTGTTGTAGCCACCTAAACACATTTATTTACGCTAACATGCTGCGCTAATTGTTTAGCGACGATGCTAGCATAAACCTTCTAGCTCATATCTTGGTATAAAATTAAATTGTTTACATACAACAAGCATCTCTAATGATCAGATATTCCTTCTGTAGCTGCTTTTCTGTGGTTTTAAACTTTTAATCATGTTTCTTGTGTAGAGATTTCAGCAGAATGAATGTAGATGTTTGGCTAGCAGTTCGTCCTGCCTACTCAAATGTTTCATTTATCAAATACAATGTCAAAAGAACCATATAGCAGAAGTATAAAGCAGGCTGTACAGCTTAACACTGTTTTCTTTCAACAACCTCGGCTGGCTTTCCCTGAGCTAAAGATTTATTTATGTATTTTATTACCATTTTTAACCTCTTTTTACTGGTTTTCTGTTCCAATGTTGAGATTGTTGAACATAAATTCTATTGTTCATCATATTGTTGCAATGTTTTCTTGAAAATGCCAAAACCAACTCTGAAACACAAAGTCCATGTCAAGTTTCTTGGCAGTTCCTGACAGTTTTCCACAATCTCCAGGCAATTTAATGTGCTGGAAATCCCACTTTCCATGCAGTGCAGCACAGTAATGCTTTGAAAATAAGTCACTTTGTCTCGGTGTAATCCGTCATCACATTCATATGGCTGCAGAGGCAGAATATTTATTGACAGTGTTGTTAAATTACACACATATGTCTTTCGTTTGGGTCTCAGCTGCTTGTAAAAACAAACCAATCACTTAAAAAAAGAAAAAATAGACTCACCCAGCCGGTTTTGGCAATAAGTTCATGTTTTTTGGTGTCTGGAAAACAAGCCCTTTCAAAAACCTCCGGAATGCAACGTCACAAATCAGTTACCTAGCAACCCCAGAGAAGCTGAGCCCGTTACCTAGCAACCCCAGTGGAGTTCCAGCAAAAAATGTAACAAACATAAACCTTTCCTAACTTGTTTAAGGTTCATAATACCTTTAAAATTCTAACTGATTCCAACAGAAAAGCTAAATGTTTGAGCTGATGGGTCAGTACACTGAGTTGGTTCTCCTCACTCATCCAGAGTTTTTATTAGGGAACATGATGCAACGCAGTGGTAAACATACGAGCATGTATGTTATTAGAAGAAATGTCAGCTTCAATATTTAATCACTCAGTTAAATTGAGTCTTTAGGTTATTTTTAATGTGAGTCTGCGTTGCAGCCTTCTGTCTCTGTGACATGATGATGGGATTTCAACCTTTTGCATGAGAATTTGCCCAGAAACATTACAGGAATAATAAACAAACAATCCGACAGGAGCCTCACTCTTCTTTATTTCGGATCACTCGTACTGCCTAAGGCCAGGTTTTACAGACAAATTCCAGGCCTTTGATTCGCAGCGCTGTCCGGTTTTAATAATGCAGACATGTTCGTGGGTGGGTGCTTCCTCCTCCTCATCCTCCTCATCCTCCTCTTCCTCCTGAAGAAGGCCCGCTTCCCTCGCCGGACAGGAAGTGCTCACCGTGAGAGAGGGAGAAGCTGGGATCAGCACGAGGCAGGAAACGAAAAGGGAAAATTCAGGAAAACTTTCCCTTTTTTTCACGCTGAGAGCACAAAAGAGCATATTAAACAGTGAAGTTTATCCGTCCAAATTAAGCCTTGAATTCACAGCTTCTTTAATCTTTTACATCTGAAACTATTTCCTCTCTCCCCACCGTCCCGCCTCCACGTTTCCTCCTGCTAAAACACTGAAATGAAATCCAGCCTCACTCTCCAAAACACCAAGACACATCATAAAAAATTAATTAGCACCCCTCCCAGCCGCCCTCCACACTCATTTCCATAAGATTCCTTTAAAAAATGTAAAATTCATTTAAAGAAAGTGGTGACGTTGTCTTTGAAGATCACGACAACTAACACGGATCAAAGCAGAGGTTCTGTACGGATGAGGCCCTGATTAGCATAATGAAATTAACTCTCAGACAAGAATCTCTAATAGGTGCAACAAAAAAATGCATTAACAATATTTAAGTGAAGTAGTGTTTGTGCTTGTAATACAACAATTATAGAACTTGTTTTCAATTAACACCTTGTTGATTAACTTCTTTTTCCAGCTCAGTTTTTGCTGCTTTTTTAATCTTGTGTTGCTTCTTCCTTTTTCAACTCTTTCATTGTTTTTCCTTAAATCAGTCCATGAAATCAGCCTGGATTTGCATATTCCACACTGATAATTGCAAAGCTGGCAGATAGTTGTGCTATAATTGCAAACTAATGACTGCAAAATTATTATTATTATTTTTTGAGCAGCACCTAATCTGAGTGACGGTTAAAGAGAGAGAAATGGGAGTTTGTCAGGAAATGTTCCTGCCAGTCACGGTGTCTTTAGCGTCTCAGCATGCGATCTGTGTACAACAACATCCTGAAAGAGGAAATTCATGCAGTTATTAATTGCAGCTGCAAAAATACCTGTGAAAACCAACATCTCTGCTTTGAAAACTGCAAGACTGAGACGGGAGATTTACCTAAATACCTTTGAATGCTTGGCTAAGCCTCATATCGAGCTGCTAACGCTAATACAAGTGGAGAAAAGCTGTGATTTCGTTTCATTTTTCTGTTTCTCTTTCATGATTACACCTGCAGCATTTACAGAAATCTAATTAAATGATTTAGTTTATGATCTGGAATGAAAGATTGCTGAATTAAAATGTTCTAATTAAATGTATGGGTAAAAGGAAATAAAATGTAATTCATATTTTCAAATAGCAGTGAAGCCAATATTTAGTTTTGATTTAAACTTGTTAATCTCAACTTAAACTGAAAAATAAAGTTTTGGCACAAAATTATCACATTTATTACTAAAAATTTGTCATTTGAGGCAGAAGAAAAACTAATAATCAGAACATTTTCTTTGCTTGCTGCAGATATTTTATTTTTGTTTTGAACAAAAGTTCTTGTAAAGCAATTTCACTTTTTTGAAAGAACATTTTAATTTGTTCTTTCAAAAAACAAATAAAAAATTACAAAATGCTGTTTATAAAACTTCAAATGTGACATTTAAAACTGTTAATCTGTGATTAGCATCAGATTATTAAACTCCACTGATGGAATTTTTTATTTAGGTAAATTGAAAAGCTTTTTATCAAATTTAAACTTCTTAATATCTTCACTCTGAAAACTCAAACACTCACCAACAGTGACACATTAACTAAAGATTATACATTTTTGACAAAACTGAAATTGTAGCTAGTAGCTAAGCATAAGCTAGCATCTGTTAGCTATTTTAGAGCTAGCATGTTTGGTCAGCTTGACACCAATTAGTAAAATTAATTCAGCAAGTTTCTGTTTCTGTTATTCGATAAAACTTAAATGATCTGTTGAACTGAGTTGAAGTTCTTTATTTGTATTTTTTAAGATGAATTATCTGCTCAGATAGAAAAACCTAAATCTTCATGTAGAAAATGCAGATAGTTTTTCAGCTTAAGTGAATTTTTAACACTTAATGTTTTATTTATTATATTGATGCTTTAGTTTGTGGTGAAGCAACATAAAGCAGAAATCATACACACAGAAATGAAGAAATTAGGAGATTAGTCTGAATAACAGCTTCAACGCTGGAGAATAAGTGATTAAGTCATTTTTATTTTACATATTTCTTTTTACATTATTTATAATAAATGACTAATTCTCTCATTTTTCTGTGAAATCTTCCTTTCTTTCCTGTATTTGTTTAGAAAAAAGCCACAGGAGACTGTAAATACCACGCAGCGTTTTCCAAACCCAAACAGAAAGTGACGAGACTTTTCCAGTTTTTTAACAACATCAGATTAATAATCCACTGACTCTTTGTGCTGTTTACTTTCTAATCTGACCAGCTCTCCTCTCAGAGGGAGTCGGCCGTTTCGCGCTTCCACTCTCTGCCTTAGAAAGCAGCGCCGTCCTCGTCGGACCTGGCAGTAATTCTAATAAATGACAAGAGTTCAGCGCTGTTGTTATCTGCGGTTAGTTAACGGGGGATTCAGGGCTGGAGGAAGAGGAGGAGGAGGAGGAGGAAGAGCAGGACAGCGAGGTTCCAGTGACCCAGATTTGGTCTCAAAACATAAATAAATTATCGTCTCCAGCGACACACACACTCACACACACACACACTCGCTCTCTTCCTTCCCATGCACCTTCAAAGTTGAAAGAGGAATTTAATCAGGATGAGATGGAGGTTTTCTCATTTCTGCACACACTCATACATATGCACATAATCTAAACATAAACATATAGAGATGGAAAACTTTTTAAAATTCACTTTCATTTTATGTAGGCATTTGCTGCATTTATCTGAATTATCTCATATGCTGTTAAAACAATAGTTTATTTGACTGTAAGATCATTTTTTAATGCTTTTTCTTCCTATTTTCCACTTTTTCTCAATTTAGAAACACAAAGTTCATCTTCTGTCGCTGGACTTTCATGTGAAGAGCCAAACATTTAGTTTTTTTTGCAAATAAACTTTAGAAATGTGATAATTGGCACCTCAAAGTATTCAGTTCACAGTTCAATAACTAACAGAAACACAATCCCTACTGTGAAGCATGGTGGTGGTCGTATCATGCTGTGGGAAAGCTGCTCAGAGCTAACAGGAAGTAGCTGATATTATGGGATGGTTCAGATCAAAACTGAACGTTCCCAGACGATTGAGATATTTTGTTTTCTGCTGCTGGATCTATAACATATTGACTCATTGTGGTAAAAACAAAGGCATGCCACACTTTTCAGATATTTATTTAGAGAAAAAATTAAAACTATGTGCAACTTTGTGCTGTTTTGTCACGTAAAATCGCGATGAAACGCTGAAGTTGTTGAGGCTGGAGGGGTGTGAACAGATTTGCGAGGCAGCGTAATAAAATCTTTCTGTTTATCTTCCACTCTGATGTTGCTATTAATCATAAATTTCAGGCTTTCCTTGCAAAAACATCTAAAATCCCCTGAGAAAATGGAGGTGGATGGAACAGGAATGTTCCCAAAAAGGTAGCGCAGCTGGTCGGCGTCTCGGCCGCAGAACCCGTCTAATCTGACATGGGTAAATAATCCTCTTTATTCACACTGCGTGTTTAGAGAACATCTTGAGCAAACAGGGTCTCGTCCTTGGAAAACAAACTCAGAAAAACAAGAAGGAAGAGAAAGAGAGTCTGCAGGAGCGACAGGCCGGAGTGTGGCGGCGCTTTTTAAGAGCGTTCTCTGGCGACTGCCGGGACTCTGCCATTCCCATGCCCCGGCGAATTCCTTCCTCAGATCCCAGGCATTTAAGCGTCTCTCTCCCTCCATCCCTCCCTCCATCCATCCATCCCTCCTCTGCGCCACTCAGGATGTAGCCAAAAGTCCACTGACCTATGTGGGAGTGGATATTTTGGCTCTTTCACTCTCTATTCCTGTCCTCGCACGTTCATTAGCCCGGCCTCCAGAGTCAGAGTGTTTAGATGTTGTTATCATTCCTCCACTGTCATTTTTCTTCCCTGTTTTCTCTGTTTCTCTTTTTTTGTTTTTCTAGGTGGGGTCATCTGCTGGGATACATTTGTGGATGTCACAGAAAAACAGGAGATTAAATGTAAATGTTTTTCCTGCTGAGAAAGAGAAAAAGTAGATCAATAATGAGAATACGACAAACATTTTGTGTTCATGTTCAAACTGTTATTTACAGACAAATATAGATTTTTTTCTTCGTTGTTTTAAGTTAAATTATTCTAAACTTTTCTTGTTTTTGGTTAGTTAGAGTCACTAAAATTATTTCTATTTACTAGATGCCAGAAAATTTAACCAGAATGTTTTTTTTTATTTGAGCAAAAAGGTAATTTACCTTAACATGATTGATTGTCGATCAAATTATATTTTTTAAGTGTTACTGAAATTGGGGTAATTTTTACACTAAATTAATGTTTTGTGTGTGAAAGACATACAATTTTATTAGTGAATTTAAACCAAAGTGGTGCTGGAAAAGTTTGAAAACGTACCTTGAAAATGCTTGAATTTTATTGGAGGAAAAGTAAATGAACCCTTTTCATTAAAACTGGAAAATAAATCAAGTTAAATAATTGAACTGGAAACAAATTGACCAAATAAATCTCATTTCATTTAGTCTTTATGTTTCTATCTTCTAACTTGAGTTTTCACGCCTTTAAACCAACAAAATTGTTTTTTCTCTTAATAAATTGCATCTTAACTTAACTTTATATGGTAACAAAAGTTGTTTGATGAGGTGAAAATGGTAAAAACAAAGAAGTGAAATTGTTTTAAATGACCATTAGATGTGCTGGTCACTAAATATGCTGCTTTTTAATTTAATTTTAAACCATTTTTGTCATTTCTGAAGGGAAAAAGCAGCTTTAGCACCTTAACAAAGACCTGGAAATGTTTATTCCTGTTTGTTTGAAAGTTTCAGCTAAAAGAGACAAAGTACAGCAGCCATAATGATGGCTGGTGTAATTTTTGCTTTTCCTGCTTTGACACAAAATAATAACCTTTAATAATTGACTTCATGGTGGAGGCCTGTCATGATCAGACATCCCTGTTTACAGATTGTTGCTGCCTTAATGCCAGAGGTCAAGGTAGAGCAATAAGTCTGAGCGAGTCATTATTTACAGCTGCTTTAACAGAAGGAAGTTTCACCCAACACGACTCGGGACTTTCACATTACGAGCCAACAGAAAATAATGACCTCTAGGTGCTCAGCTGTTGGAGGAAATTGGTGTTTTCTTCTCCTTCCTTTTTTCTCTTTTATTAATAAACTCCAGCGCTGCTGTGGGCTCCTCCACCATCCCTCTTCCCATGGCCCGGTCCGCTCTCTGCCACTTATGTTTCTCTCATAAATTTCATATTTGAGCCTCTGATTCATTAGGTTAGTTGAATTACTGCAGCCATTATAATCTGGGAAAATGTACAAAATGCTTGTATTATTTCCTTTTTCTTCCTTCCTTATATCCAGATTTATTTGTAAGCTTTCAATGTGATCTCTGGTGTTAGTTAGACGGTGATTTAAAGTTTTAACTCCTTAAAATTCCTGTAATTTTACAAAGCAGGATGTAAAAATGCGGTTTGGTTTCATTTTGGGTAAAAGTGGCTTTTTTTTATTCTACTTTTATTTATTCTGCCTTACTTTGATTTAGCTTCTCTTATCTTAGTTTGACTTAATGATGTTATTTTACCTTAACTTAGTTTAGCGAACTGACTTTTGTTTTGGTTTTGTTTTGGTAAAGTTTATCCTGCCTTAACATAGTTCAGCTAATCTCTCTTTAGCTTATGTTAGCAAAATAACCAAAGTAGCTTAGCTTAATTTAGCCTAGTTCAGTTTATTCTTCCTTAGCTTAAATTAGCTTGTGTAGCTTAGTGTTGTTGAGCTAAGTTCTGTTCAGTTTCCAACAGCTTAGCTGTTCTTAGACTAATTTATCTTATGTTAGACTAGGTTAGCTTAGCTTAGTGTACCCTAGCTTAGCTTAACATGCTAGAGTATGCTAAACTAAGCTAGCTTAACTAAGGTAATTAAACTTCTCTCAGTTCTGTTCAGTTTCCAACAGCTTAGCTTTTTTAGACTAATTTATCTTATTTTACCCCAAGTTAGTTTAGCTTAGTGTAACATGCTAGGATATGTTAAACTAAGGTAGTTAAACTTATCTTAGTTTTGTTCAGTTTCCATTAGCTTAGCTGTTCTTAGACTAATTTATCTTATGTTAGACTAGGTTAGCTTAGCTTAGTGTACCCCAGCTTAGCTTAACATGCTAGAGTATGCTAAACTAAGCTAGCTTAACTAAGGTAATTAAACTTCTCTCAATTTTGTTCAGTTTCCATTAGCTTAGCTTTTTTAGATTAATTTATCTTATGTTAGACTAGGTTAGCTCAGCTTAGTGTACCCTAGCTTAGCTTAACATGCTAGGGTATGCTAAACTAAGCTAGCTTTACTAAGGTAATTAAACTTATCTTAGTTTTGTTCAGTTTCCATTAGCTTAGCTGTTCTTAGACTAATTTATCTTATGTTAGACTAGGTTAGCTTAGCTTAGTGTACCCTAGCTTAGCTTAACATGCTAGAGTATGCTAAACTAAGCTAGCTTAACTAAGGTAATTAAACTTCTTTCAGTTTTGTTCAGTTTCCATTAGCTTAGCTTTTTTAGAGTAATTTATCTTATTTTACCCCGTTAGTTTAGCTTAGCTTAACATGCTAGGGTATGCTAAACTAAGCTAGCTTAACTAAGGTAATTAAACTTCTCTCAGTTTTGTTCAGTTTCCATTAGCTTAGCTTTTTTAGA
>CAEFZX010025443.1:0-27102 GCA_903066825.1 Alfaro cultratus
TTTCATGGCAGTCCCTAAATAGTAAAAACTGTTTTAGCTTAAGCTAACATGTCTCAGGTGTTTGAACTGTTCAGCTATTTTACTTGCGGTCTGGGCTTTAAAAACAAATATGTCCGCCATATTGTTTTAAAAACCGTAAACACAGAATCAGTTTCAGAAAAGTTTTCATCCACGCTGAAATAAACCACTGAGCGTTGTTTTAAACCACAGGTGTCCAAACTGCGGCCCGGGGGCCATTTGTGGCCCTTGGACTGATTTTGTGGGGCCCCAAACCGCAGGTGGTTGATGCAGATGGTGACTTTTTAAACATAATCAGGGAAAATAATCACTTTTTTATAACCAAACTTTTATAAAAAGTAGAACCATATTTTTACTGAAAAGTTAACTTTGCTGCACCAAACTCAGCTTTTATGTAATTTATTAAAACTTGGCTAAATATTAGCAAGTGCTTTGAAAGAAAGTGATTTTACACTGAGACTGAAATCGTTCCATTGAGTGGAAGCTTTTCTTTCAATACCGTAAACGTGGGAGACATATATCTTGTTACTTTGCTTGTATGATTGAAATTGCTTTTGAACAGTTATTTACATCTTTTTTATGTCTATTAATGTGTAAAATTCAACAAAAATATCTTAAATTTAAAATAAAAAAAGATTACATCAACAAAAACTTACTGAAAAATAACACAAAAAATTTAAATAATGCAAAAGTATGAAATAAAAATGATGATTATATTATATAATAATAATAATTAAAAAAAACTGCCTCCAAAATAAAATCTAAAAAAAAAGATAAAGATATTTTTAATGATGGATTTAAATAGAATTCGCGCAATAAAAAAATAAATTAAATAAAATTTAAATGACCTGAGTGTGGGATGTAGCTTGAAAGCTGCAATTGATAATTATCGTAATCACCACTGATTATGTATCTGTATTTTTTATTTATTTATTAAAAATCTGTTTAGATTTAATCTGATGTGTTTTTCTTACTGTATGTTTTTCGAACTTCCTTGGGCTGGACTTTGAATCGCCTCTGGCTGAACGGTGCTACATAAATAAAGTTCCTTGCATGTTTGCTTCAGGCTGCGGCAGATAAATCTGAGCCCAACACGGTGATGAAGATGGAGGCTGGGCGAGGCAGAGGAGGGAGGCTGCACGGCTCCTAAACTGCAGGATCGCCTTGATGATGACTGCGGTTTGGGAGGCAGCGAGCGGCCTGCACAGGGAGCCTCTGACGGGGCGGAGGAGAGGCTTGGTGGGCCCCGGCGGCGCTGCAGCGCCAGCGGGCTCCTTCCACCGAGCCGGGCTGGCAGCCGCTCAGCCGCCGGTTCTGTCACAGAGAAACCACCGGGGGAAAGCAAAGCTGCCGCTCCGAGGAACAATGACACATTAGTGTTCACTACAGGCCGCGTTGTTTCATGATAGAAACTATTGTTCCTGTCAGTAACGCCAAGGACCCGATGTGTGAATCGTAATCTCACACCGGGTGAAATTACTATCGTGAATTCATTTCCAGCCCAACAGCTAAAATAATCCCTGGAAGAACAGCAGAAGTCTGAAAAGTAGCTTCTGCAGACTATCGGATTTTTCTGCAACCCAATAATCAAACCTCTGCCTGGTTTCTGCATTTAAATACAACCTTTGCTACGGAGGCATTGCTCAAATTTAAAATAAAGCTGAAATTTAAAGTCCATGTGCAACCACAACGACGAACATCAATATTACGGCCCCCGCTGCTTCACCCTGCTGTAATTTAGTTTTGGTTCGTCTGTTGTGAGGAGAAACGCAGAAAAGCAAAAATGCAAAGGGTTGAAACATTATTTTTAGCGAGACGCTCAACATTTTCCAAAAGCTGCTTCAAAAGTTGTAAAAATGAAACAGCAAATTCATCTTTATTAAATCTGATGAGATATTTGCTCTTGCTTTTAGAGAAAACAGGAAGAAAACTACCAGAATATCACTTCTTCATGAAAATGGCTCCCTGTTTTTTTATTATTTGAAGGAAAACTTTAAAAGTTCTCTTTAATAAGTTATAATGTTTGATGACTTTTAGGCCTGACACCATAAGTTTTGCTGGACAATAAATTACTACAGAAATTATTGCGATAAACCATAATATTGTTGTTTTTAGACTATTTTCCACTAATATAACGATAATGGCACAATAAAACAAGAACACATTATCAAAGCTTAATAAACTTTAAATTCTAATAAACATTTAACAGTGGAACTTTAAGACATTTTGAGTATCCAAAATAAACAAACAAAATAACAGAAACAACAAATAAACTTAATTACTAAATTTCTATAAACAAAATTCTTCTTCAAATAATTGAAACACCAGAACAAAAACTTTTATCATCCAGTTTTTAGCTAAAGACAAAATAAAAGAGAAAAATTGTGAACTATGCAAATGGAAATTATTGAACTTGTTTTCATTTATGATGCAATTAATTGATTTATTGCTCACTGCGACAGGCCTACTGCTTCAAATTGTTCAAAAGCTGTAAAAACAAACCAAGAACTTTATTTATATTAAATCTTAAGGCTGCGACATTTTCTCTTGGATAGAAAATAGTTGGCAGAGGACATGGTGAGGCATTCAAGTTGTAGTTGGAAATTAAAATTTCCAAGTTCCAAGTCATAAAACTGAAGAGTCGACATTGGAGCCACTCTGGGTTTATTACCCAGAGTGGCTGCTGGACTGCAGAAAACTGCAGTTTATTTGGACTTCTGACAGGTTTGCAGAACCTTTAGCCCGTCAACCACATCTTTTCTTCGTTGTGTCTCGTAAATATGTTCTAAGGTTTTATTGCTAATATTTGTTTGCGATAAAACAATTAGCAAATCCCACTGATTTTACTATGTATCTGTGTGGCTTAGGCCGACATCACCACACGAACATTTGGTAATCTATTAATTTCCATCAACAATTATGTTGTAATCTTTCAACATTTGTAAAAAACTGCTAATGGTTGCTTTATATTATCTTAAATATTCACTGAGCATAATATTTACCATCTAAGGGAAAAACTGCTAAATTGTGCTTTTGAGAAAATAGACAAAGATTTGTGCCAATTTGTAAAGGAAACGCGGCTGAAGAAACATCTGAATCAAGCACAAGTACACATAGCATGTAATCACCTTGTGTGAAATAAAAGGTCCTGAAGAACAGAAGCAAAGCTGCCTGTGGGTGATTATAAAGGAGGAGGACAGTGAAGAAGCAAACAGATAGCAGGGAAGCGCAAAGTCTTTTTGTTCTGGTTTTTTTAAATGCACCCTTCTCTGAGGCCCAGAGTCCATCAGACATGGCCGAGTGTAAACAAAGTGCAGCGGAGGCACCGCTCGCAACGTAAGGCTCCAATCAGAGAACAAAAAGAGCGGGATCGTGTGTTCGACCTCCGAGCCGAGCCGGCATGTTGCGCTTTTGTTCCTCCTGAAAGTGACTCAAACAGATACCTGCAGATAAAAGACGTGAGCTGCAAGAACACGCAAATACGCTGCAACATGACACCGAAGGAAGAACCTGCTGTAAATAAATAGCCTTACTGTCCTTTAAGCAAATCACCCAGCAGCATCTGAAAGGGCTGGTTTAACTTTTCATATGAGAAAACCACAGAAACAAAGGGAGTTTTTTTGGTTTTGGTTTTGGTAAAGTGTCTCTCTAACAGGAAGCCTGACAGAACAGACAGGAAATTCAACAGGGAAGTGGCACATTTCAATGGAAAAGGCATTAAAGCACAACTAATTTCCACACCATACAGTTGTTAGTCTTTCTGTCCTAAGATGTTTCCACCAAACAGGATCTGACTGTGGAAAATCAAACCAGTTTCTTCTATATAGGGCCAGTCAAACAGCAGTCGATTTGACTGAGTTTTCATATCATTTCCCCACACAGGAAGGAAAGAAGAGCTGAATTATGGTAAGAGTTTGAATCAGTTCAGTTTATGTCTAAAGAACTGGTCTTAAAAAAGTTCATCAGCGTACAAACGGCAGCCTGGGCCGTAAAGTTTTGGGGAACCACAAAAGTTTTCTTTTTTAATGAATCAAAGTCAGAATTGTTTGAAATCAGTTTCAAACGATTCACATGAGGGTTTTTTTAAATGGCTTGATTTTTAAGAATTAGCACTGCGACCTATTTTCGATTCATTTTTATTTTAATTCAGATAAAAGGATCCAAAACGGAACATTTGTTGCGTGTTTCTGGTAGGCCCATAAATCTGACGCACAAAATCCTGTGGTTAACTTATAGTTTATTATTTTAATGCTAATCAAAATAAAATATTTGCAAAGATAAGAAAATGTCACACAGAAAGAAAAAGGTGATCTGGCTGACCTGTGGGTTGAGCTCCTGTTATGATTCTCCTCTGTCCCCCCGACGACGACGCCACAGAGCTGAGGGAGAGAAAACACCAGGAAATGTTGAAAACACAGAAAACCTCTTTTCAGTTTAGATTACCCACACAAAGCTGACCTGCAACACATTCGCTGCCAGTCCTGTATTACATTTTAAAAACGTATTTCACATATTTTTCAGGAATGCTAATAAATAAATCGATGTTAAAGAATTTGGGTCCACCTTTCTTGACAGAATTGCTTACATTCAGCTGCACTGGAGGGTTTCCAAGCATAAATCGCGTCATGTTCTTTGGTCGGGTCAGCTCAAAACCTTTACCAATTTTATTTTATTTGCTGTCCAGAGATGGACTTGCTTCAGAACCTTGACTTGCAGTAGATTCAGTTTGACTGAAGACTAAACTGCAACGATTGTTACATTTTCAGCTACTGCGGCTCACTTTCATGCGGCGCTGTGGTAAACCAACCAAACCTTTTGAAAAACCAGTTCCCACTCCTCCCCTGTGGGGGCGCTGCACCAAGAACCACTGAAGGAAGCGACACAAAAACTTTTGAAAACACTGAGCACAACTTCCTCTTTCACCAAATGTAAACAAAAACGGAGTAGTGTCAGATATTAGCCGGTTGCAGGATTTCTCTTCTAGTTCTAGCCATTCCTTTCGCTAGCGCTAGATTAGCACGTTTGCTTTTGTTGTATTTACCCAGAATGCCCTGCACTGTAGTCCACTTCCTGCTTTTGGTGCGGACTCCGGTCCGCTTGGCGTTCACACATGCATTCGATCCACACCAGAGTTCATGTCAACCTAAATCAGACTGAGGTTTGTAGGCGGAGTTTCCTTTTTGGTCTGCATCAGAGTTCGATTACGCGTTCACACCTCCCCAAACAAACCAGATTTCTCTGGAAACAAACTGGAGTTCTACTAAAGCCGACTAAACAGGACTTTTGGGAACGGACCCGGAATGTCCTACACACAGAAGCTGCCCCACATTCTTACAGGGACAAGAGGATATAAACAACCATAAATCACATCTACCTTTTTGCCTCTGCAAAACAACGTAACACTCAATCTTCAAAGGTGAGTTATTATTATTCCTTGAACAGTTTAGGATGTTGATGTCTGTGGGTGACACAAAACACGTTCATTACATTTTTGCACAAAATCACTCTTAACTAATAAGAATGATTTCAGTTTGATGAGTTCTGCCTATTTTGAGCTGTTTTAGGGCCTCTGTCACTTTAAATCCAAATAAGCTGCTGCTGGCCACGCCCCCAACTCATCATTTACACTCACACAAGGAAATGCCTGCAAACAGATGCAAACTTATACAACCATGCATTTTTGAAAAGCAGAAGTGGAGCCTTCTGCACAACCAACAAGAACGCAACAAGTGGCTTCTGGATGATAAGTCAACAACAAAACACTCGTCTTTTCCAGCAGCCATTGTACAGCGGTAAAGCCAGCTGAACAAATGTGCTGAAATTCAGCTTAGGTTGCTAGGTAACGGGCTGTGTTTCGCTGGGGTTGCTAGGTAACGGGCTGTGCTTCGCTGGGGTTGCTAGGTAACGGGCTGTGCTTCGCTGGGGTTGCTAGGTAACGGGCTGTGCTTCGCTGGGGTTGCTAGGTAACGGGCTGTGCTTCGCTGGGGTTGCTAGGTAACGGGCTGTGCTTCGCTGGGGTTGCTAGGTAACGGGCTGTGCTTCGCTGGGGTTGCTAGGTAACGGGCACTGCCTGCTGGTATGTGATGTTACATTCTGGAGGTTTTTGAAACAGTTCATTTGCCAAAAAACAGTTGGGTGTGTTTTTAATTCAACTTTTTTTTAGAAGCATTTGAAACCCAAATGGATGAACAAAAGCATACAAAATGTGAATTTTAGACAATATGTCCCCTTTTATCTCGATCTGCAAGAGACACGGTAGATTTGTTTTGACAAAAAAACAAAAAAAAAACCCTGGAGAATGTTGCCAATATGCCTACTAGACATTTGCAGTCTGGAGCCCTGATGAAGATTAATCCAATAATGTGATAATATTACATTAGTCTGATATTGGCGATGTGAGCCTGACAGCCAGAGCTCCTGCGGTCAGCTGAGAGAAACTAAGAGCAGCAAATGTTGGTCTGTGCCAACATGCAATCTAACTGCAGTGGAAGAAGACTGGGCAAAGTGGCAACCAGAGTAAAGATGTGGAGAACAGCAAGCGCTTTCTGACTTCTCTTTTCCAGCAGCCATTGTACAGCGCATACAGCTGACCAAACGTGCTTTCTTTGAAAATTGAAACCAGCTGCACTCAACAGATTTTCTTTGTACTCCTGAGCTATGAACTCGTCTAGCTACCATTCGTGTCCCAAATCATAAGACGGAAACAATGATGTGCCTCTTATTAGTGGGTGTGAAAGGAGTTATTTTTGCTGCGACCTTCCAACGCTCCACCAGCGAACAGGAAACCGGGAGGACGGTTCTCCGTTACCCTCGGGATAAGACCACATGCCCCCTACTCCTGTGTCTCGCCTTTTTCTTCAGTCTCTTCTTTCCCCCTTTCATCTGAGTCATTGTAGAGGAGCAGTGATGAATAATTCAGCAGATATGCTGTTTAAGATCAGACGGGATGCACAGCGCCACACAAAGACTTCTTAAGGTCTAAAGTGGGATTCCCCATCAACCTTGTTAATTAGGTCAGGAAAGGGAAAGTTCAGATTATAAGCAGGACTCTCCATCTGCCGCTGTGATTCCCTTTTTTTGTCACATCGACAGTTTTGTTGCAACAATAACTCCTCATTCCTAAAGGTTTCCCTATCTGAGCCTGATCCCACAGGATCTTATCAAACAGGAATGGGATTAGAGTGTGGAGCATCTGCCAGCTCAATCTGGGTTTAAATCGAGGATCATCTGGTGTTGCTGAACTGCGCCCTGTACACCTGGTTCGTGACCTGTGATCCGTGTCGATATCACATTGACAATCAAATCTGACGAGTAAGTACAACAACGAAAACTCACACAGAAACAAATTGAGACTAATACAAAATTCTGGAAGAGATTAAGTCAAAAATTACAAATCAAGGCTAAGAAAGGTAATGAAAAAAATAACATTTACTCTTTAAATCTGTAGTAAATGTGTGAAGAAGCTAACCTGAAACTGTTGTTGAACTTTATCAATAATTTTAAAGAAGAAAAAAAGTGAATCTCAGAGAAGCTCTTAAAAAGCTGCAGTTACTTTGTTTAGGTTAACAAACACAAATTGCTAAATTTGCTAAAAAAAAGTGCTAAAAGCAGAATAATGGTCAAAATGTCAACATTAGCATGAAACCGTTTTAGCTTACAATCCTAGCAGAATTAGTTCATGTTCAAATGGTAAGTATTATGCTAGCATTAGCTAATATGCTAACATTAGCAAGAGATGATTTTATCTTGCAATCTTAGCAGAATTAGCTAAAGTTCTAATAGCACACATGCTATTAGTATTTGCTAACATGTTAGCAAACATGTTAGCTAACATGCTAAAAGAAAACCAATCAAATTTGGGGGCTACATCCTTCAAAGGCCACACAGAAAATAAATAACGTCGTGGAGTGCATAGAACAGGAAAGGGTATGTCAGTTTGACAGCATTTCAGATATTTAAAACAAAAACTGATCAATAATCATCAATAATTATTAATGTTGACTGATATAAAACGCTTTTATTGTGATACGTTTTTCAGCCAAATTCGTCAGACCTACTTAAACTCCTTGCAGTTGATGCAGAATTTATTAGACACCCTTCGTAATAATACTGGGGAAACGTTAACATTAGCTAACAAGCTAGCAATAGCATGAAAGGATTTTTAGCTAACAGTAGTAGCAAAACTAATTAACATTTTAATGGAAGGTAATAGCCTAACATTAGTGATGCTAACATTAGCACATATGTTAGAAACACTAAAATTTCCATTTTAGAGACAACATGAAAACTAACTCTAATTGATATTTGGAAAACTACGTTATGATTTATGTGATTATTGCGATGACAATACTGATTGTGATTAAACCATCATCACAATGTTTCTATTGATCTGCCGGAGCTTCAAGAATCTCAATCCGATGTGGGAATAAAGAATCTCAACAGAACTACAAAACATCGTATCTAAAATATTCTTTGTGATTGAGATATTGTCTCTGTGTCTCTAACAGATCACAATATATCAATAAATACATAATTAATAAGGGTACACCACAAAACACAAAAGTTCACCCAGGACCTTTGGTCTAGTTTCTACTGCAAATATCTGGGCACATTTGAAATAAGACATAACAAACTTATAAGTAACTTTCAGCAAGATATAAAAGCTTGTTTTAAGTAAATAATTCCTTATTATTGATTTTAAAAAGTACTAGATCCACTTGCAGATTTTTTCACCTACAACATGGAAAATGTATCGATATAAGTGAAAACAATCATCCAATGGAACTAGATATATTTTATGAGTATTGAGGAATTGTTGCTTAAAATAAGCACCAATATGTTGCTGAAAAGTTACTTTGTTTTATTTCAAGTGCATTAAGACATTTGCAGTAGAAACTAAATAAAAGTATTTGGTAAGATTTTGTGTTTTTGCAGTGAAAGAGATGAACAGAAGAGTTTTTTAAAGTCTATCGGAGAAGCAGCTAGTCTTCAAATAATATTAATTACTATGGCAGAAATGTTTTAGACAAGTTTTAAATTTATATTAAAACAAATAAAAACAATAAATAGAAGGAGATGCAGCCGTCATCATCATCTGAAGACCAAATGTTTTGACACAAAGATTGAAGAAGCAGTTTGACGCCAAAAGAAGGAAAGCAGAAAGTATCAAGAGGATGGAAATAAATCAAAGGAAACTGCTGCAGCGGTGAGAAGAAATGCACAAAAGCTTCTTAGATCATGTCAGCCTCACTGCAAGGGATTTGGCGCAGGAAAGACCGTCTGCGGATGTGTCAAACGCCACCTTTTCCATCTGCCAATCCGGAGATACTGAAGTTCTTGCTCTGAAAGCAAAGTGTGTGGGTGAGGAGAAGATGTAAACAAAGAGACTAAAACCCAAATCCTCACATGGAGGCGTCAACAAAGACAGGAGATGGCTTAATTTTTCCTCCCTTTTTCCAAAAAGAGACACAAATCTAGGTCAAAGTCGTCCATTTTTTGCAGACGTTAATGCAGATAAATATCAAAGAGGAGGAGTGATGTGGGGGGAGACAGAATCAGGCTGACTGGCTCCCTCAGTGCCACTTCCTGTCTCGCGTTTGGCTATATGAACCGAGTCAAATCGGATAGCAAAGGGTGATATTTGGGGGATGGGGATGCAGGTTGGAAGAGGAGCGCTTCGCCTCCCAAAACGACTCGGACGTGTGAGAGCAATCAAAGCAAAAATAAATAAAAATACAAATGAAAAACAGCAGGAACCACAAGCAGCTTCCAGGCTGCGGCGTCCGACACCCACTCAGGAGATTTATGGCACTTTGTTAGCTGCAACCCAAACAGACTGGAGTTCAGACCAGACCTGAAAACAAACACTGCCGGACGAAAAATCGTCCCGGAAGTTACTGCGATAAACGATTAATATCGCTGCTTTGAGATCATGTTCAATATAATGATGCCAAACTGTAAAATCTACTGGAACTGGAAGACATTTAAAATATCCAAAATAAATGAACCAAAAAGCAACAAATAAAATTTATTATGAAGACTTTTGTCATTCAGAAAAGAGAAACAATGAATCATCATTATCATAGAAATAATTGAGCTAATTTTAAGTTATAATGTGATTAATTGATTTATTCCATTAGTTCAGCAGTTTCCACACTCAGTAAACCTGACATACACCAAAAAAAAAAAAAAAAAAGGTAACAGACATTAAAAATCTGCTTTGCTACGACACAGAGACTGCATCGCCTCCTGCAGCTCCAGGCTCTGCGCTCACCTTGCTGTCATCCAGTCAGAGCATCTGAAAAGGCACCAGGAAGACGCTGGAACCCGAAGCCTCGGCTTTACATGTCTGCTCCCCGGCTGCGGAGGAGGAGGAGGAGGAGGAGGAGAAGGAGAAAATCCCCCCCGGTCACTTTCCAAAGCCGGTTTCCTCTACGCCGGGCCTGTCCTTGTGTCTGCAGCGGCGGCCGTGTCTCCCATTGTTCCAGGACGAGTGAGGCAGGCTTCCTCACCCCGACAGACCCAGCCTACTACAACAGCTGTGGACCAGCCCCCCACCTCTCTGCTGCTCCTCCTGCCTATCTGCTGAACATTAACCCTGCAGCTGCTGGCTCGATCGGGCCATAAAGAGGCGGAGATGATGGCTGGTTGGAGGCGAGGAGGAGGGGGCTGCAGAGCGGACAAAGAGACGTAACAGAGAGGGGATATCCTACAGAACTGACAGGACTTCTGCATGGATCCGTTCTGTGCCCTAGAAAGAAAACAGGCTCTGTGCTAAGAGGATTGTCTTCCTCAGTCACTTTGGCAGGAGGTGTTGCGTGTGAGGAATGTGTGACTGCATGGAGGAAAATGGAAACCACTGGAAACTCAGGAAGCTTCATTGATACAAACCAGAGAGCTCAGAAAATCTGATGAAAACATGAAGAAACTGAACTGAACCTTCAAAATCAGGTTCAAATCAAAACCACGACTGGTTCTGTTTTCATCTGTTACCAAAACGCCACCATAAACACAAAGTTTCACTGTTCACCCTTCTTTTTAAATTTGTTTTGCTTCGTTTAACAATGTGAGTCGTTCATATTCAACAGTGTAATAGGTTTATCGAAGATTGAAAAAACGGGAGAATAACTCAGAAAATTTTATCTTAATCTCAGAAATGTTCTAGTTATAACAAGGAAACATTTATGCTCCAAAAGTTGAAAATTTGTTGGAATATAATTTTGAAATTTTGTGATTAATTTCAGTAATTTCTAGAAAAAGCAAGAACATTTCGGAGTTACAAAAATGTAAAATTTTGTGGGAAAATAATTCAGAAATTTTGAAATTATTCTCAGAAAATGTCTTAAAACACAAGGACATTTTTTAGCTCTAAATTAAAACAAATTGCATGAAAGTACGGACAAAATTCTTAGATTAATCTGAGAAATTTTCTAGAAAAAACAAGGAAATCTATGGGGACAAATAGTTAAACATTTGTGGAAAATATCTCTGAATTTTTTTTATTAAGTTTAAAAAAAAATAAGAAAAAACAAGTTTATAAAGTTCAAAATTTTAAAAATTGTGAGAAGATAAATATGAAATTTTGAGATTAATCTCTAAAATAAACAAGGACATTTATGAGCTCCAAAGATGAAAGTTGCGAAAAACTAACTTTGTTTGTTCTTGTTTTTTCCTGAAAATTTTGATTTCTTTTCTCAGATTTCTGATATTAATCACTGAATTGTGACTTTTGTTTTCAGAAAAAAAACTCTCTTCTGTATGACTGACAGTGTAGTTCAAGTCAAATTGACAACCAGCTACCGAACCACTGCTCTGTTCTCGTTTCCAGCTGTTGGAGAGCATCATGACAGAACGTGAAGCGCAAACAGAAACAGGAAGTCCAGACCAAACTGTCAAGGCTCCCTCCTGTGAAAACAGTGGTGGTTTCTGCAGCAGCAGGGGGATTTCGGGCCCAGATTCACGTCTACGTGTGGTTTATCCGTCCAGGTTTTCTCCCTCCCTACCCATGTGACTCATCTGCTGTCCTTGTTAATGAAGCCACGTCGTCCCTGTAGACATACCAGACGAACTCAGCAGAGTCTGATAACAAAAAAGCTGCAACAGCAACAACTAGAGAAGGAAAACATGAGATTCAGGAGGACAAACAACCAAGCAGCTCCAAGGTCATCCGCAGGTCATTTCAGGCCTGATCTTATGATTTGTAAACCAAAGAGGCAAAATAACGTTTCTGAGTAATGAACTCCTCCCTGACTCTGCAAAAACACTAAATTTAACTAACTATTTTTGCAGAGTTTATGGTGCAAAAGTGCTCGTATACTTAAAATAAGACAAAACTAACTTACAAGTAAGTTTTTACCAAGATGTATGAGTTTGCTTAAAGTAAATAATTCCTTAATGTTGATTTTAAAATGTACTAGTTCCACTGGTTATAACAATTGTCTTATATGAAGAGTATCAAGATATTTGCATTGGAAACTAGATCAAAAATGCAGTATTCATCAATTAATGAGAGTTGATAAGTTGAGCAAACCCTTGAAATAAAACAAAATGAACTTATAAGTAACTTTAGAAGCTTGTTTTAAGTGAATAATCCCTTAATTCTGATTTAAAAAGTACTAGTTCCACTGGCAGATTAACTTATAGCAATATTTTTAAGCAGGTTTCACCAACTACAATTTAAGACTTTTTAAGGTCACTATGAATGAAATTTAAGACCTGAATCATGTACAAAAGATGACAAATTGGCGATAACTTTGCACTTACTCATGAAGGATGTAAAACAAAAGCTAGCTATCTAGCAATCAAGGGGATGTTAGCAGCTAGTTAGCGGTAGCCTCAACTGTTGCAATGAAGATGTGACAGAAAATTTACGCACAAAAAACCCTGCATGGAATATATGGGAATAAGTAGTTCTGCCACAACAACATTTAAGACCTATGATTAATGTACTTAAGGAAAACTTGCATTTAGTTTTAGAGGCATGAATTTTAAATTTTTTAAGGACACAGACATCCTGTATAAGTGAAATAATTTCACTTATATTTTTTAATCAAAATTAAACAATTATTGACTTAAAAAGTTCCTCTATCTTTCTGAAAAGTTACTTGTAAGTTAGTTTTATCTTATTTTACATGTATTGAGATATTTGCACCAGAAATTAGGCAAAAATACTTGGTGAAATTCTGTGTTTTTGCAGTGCAGAGTTCTGCTTTTAGCTTTTTAAAAACAGATCCATACGATTTGAATGCTGACTTTTCGTATTATTTGGACCTGAATGCAGCAGACAGAAAGATCTGACCTGAATCGACTCAACCCGTAAAGCTCACTTCCTTTACGGTGAAACTCCGGCGCCCGGAGCGCCAACATGGCGGCCGCTCGGTTCAAACGAGCCACTCGGATCTCGGGTCGCCCCGTTGGGCCAGGACTGAGCTGCCCCAGATTCGCGGAGGAATTACAGCTTTCGTGTCTGAAATGAGAGTGGGAGGGGAGGGGCGGCTTTGTTTTCTACCAAGACGAATGATAAATCCCATCTGGAAAAACATAATCAGTTTAATCAATTCGACAGGAAACGTTTCAGGATTTATCACCTTATTACTGAAACATGTTTTACCATACAGACAGAACAAAGCAGGGACTGATAAAAATATATAATTTTATTTATTAGTTATTTTTGCTAGTGAGCTCCAAGTTTGAATATTTCTATGACATTTTTTCTGAAGAACAAATAAGTTCATTCTCTACGTCATTCAAGCTCCACGGTGCATCATATTGGCAGCTGCACCGCAAGAACACAAAATCTTTTTGCCTAGTTTCTAGTGCAAATAGCTTAGCGCACTTAATATAAGATAAAACTAACTTAAAAGTAACTTCTAAGTTGCTTTTGTCCTATTCAAGTGTACTACATTGGCATATTGGGGCCAATGTAGGTAGAAGAAAAAGGAAAAGTAAATTTGCACCAAAAATCTTTTAGATTTAGAAGTTTCTGAGTCTGAAAAGTGAAAACTGGACTAGAACCCCCCAGAAATGTAGAAACTAATCATGGGCATTGCCCAAACAAAGACATGGAAAGTTTCACAGGCTAATCTCAAAATCTTTGAACTCAGAAATTAAAAATTTTCTTAGGACATTGCCAAGATTTAAAAGTCAAAAGATTTTTGACTCTTGAAGCTCAGAAATTTCCTTTTTTTTTTTTTCTAGATTTTTTTAATTTTCTTTGATCAATTTAAAATTTCTGAATTTTTTCTTGCCAATTTCTAACTTTTCAAACACAGATTTCCTTGTTTTTTTCTGGAAACTTTAGAGGTTTTTGCAAGTCTATGGGATTACGCACCGTGGTGGAGTCTGGTGTGTACATTTACACTAGAAAATAGGTCAAAAATACTTGCCAAAATGTTTTGGCTTTTAAACTCAAATTTTTAGTTTTTTATTTTCTAGAAAGTTTCTGAGATTCATCTAAAAATTTCCATGTTTTTTCTCATGAATTTTTGACTTTTAAATGCAGAAATTTCCTATTTTTTTCTAGAAAATTTTCTGAGATTAAGCTCAACATTTCTAAAAATCTAGCAAATCTTAAACTTTTCATAAAAAAACAAGAATTTTTTTTGTTGGAAATGTGCTCATCATAGTTTATAGAAACTAGACCAAAAACACTTGGTGAATTTTTGCAGTGCAGCTGGTCGTGACTCTGCATGTCATTTGCTGAATGAAGGACTTTCAGCAGATTGTCGTTGCTCTGCTGCGTCAGAGACAAACTTCTGCATGAACTGAATGGGACATTGAGCGAAAAGCTTCCCCAACATGACCTGAAAGAGTCACATGTTGCCCTGCAGCTAACGCTGGCGAAGGACGACGACTCCAAACATAAAAGCCTTATTGTCGCCCAGAGAGAACCTTCAATAACCCAACGAGAAACGGAGGCGGCGTGAGGAAGTGAAGGGTGATTACATGAATCCTAAAGGAAGGAAGTTTACTGCAGGCCGACCCGCATGGCGGCATGTGACGGCCTCCAGCTGCCATGGAAACAACATGGCGCCGCCGACACTCAGAGCTTCATGAGGAAACACAATCAGACCCCAAAGACACAAGATGGAAATGCAGCGTCGATAAACAAACAGATATCGATTAGTGATCAACTGGAGCGATTAAGGAAAACGGTGAATAAAAGTTTTTATCACATGGCCAGAAAATAAAAGTAAAATCAAGCAAATAAAGTAGCCAGATTTTTTTGTAGATCCACAACTTGAAAAGGATTTTACTTCCTCCCTTCATCTT
This sequence comes from Alfaro cultratus, assembly GCA_903066825.1. Classification (NCBI taxonomy): domain Eukaryota; kingdom Metazoa; phylum Chordata; class Actinopteri; order Cyprinodontiformes; family Poeciliidae; genus Alfaro; species Alfaro cultratus. Next base: position 15,289 of record CAEFZX010025443.1, read on the forward strand.
TCCCTTTTTTATCTCCTCAGATATTCCTTCCTTCCTTGGTGAACAGATTTTCTTTATTAACTTTCTAATCTTTAAATTTTTTTATCTTTTGGAATTTTTTTTAACTAAACTAGAAGGCCATAATTTCCTCTCAAATCGTAACATCAAGAGGAGATTTTTCTTCTTCTTCTTCTCTGTTTTATGACGCCGGTCTTTTACTTTATTTGAGCTCCTAGTGTTTCTGAGGTGGAGCAGCAGAGAAAGCCTCCCTCTATAAACAAGCAATTTCAGCTTATGAATCATTTTATGGATCCACTGAGAAAGAAAGATGACAGATCAGCTAAAATAAAAACAAACTTCAATCAGCGCTCGCAGAGACAGATCCGTCAGCAGATGTTTGGTCGTGGAGAAGAACAGAGCGAAGTGTTTGCATCGCTGTTGTAAATCAGAGTCTGGGCTACAAACAGCCACCGACTGAAGGACAGTTTAATGCGAAGGAATGCGCTCAGCTCCGACTGAGGATGCAGAACTAATCCACCTCCAGAAATGCGACACCGGGATGTGCAGCGGCGGCCGCAGCCGGTCCCATAAGCCCCCCAGTGCAGCTGAAGGAGGCCCAGCGTTCATCTGCACCGAAGCCTGCACTTCCTGCGAACGCATCAGGAAGTCGGGCCAGAGCGCCGGTGTTAAACTGGGCGATGCGAAGCGAGCAGAAAATGGCCGACAGGTGGCAGAAAATGAATCGGAGTCTTTCCTGAGAGAATGTCAAATATTAATGCTGATGCTGGTGGTTTTGACTTTTATTTAACTACTTCTGATGTGGGATTAGAAAATAAAGACGAGAAAACAAACAATCTCCAGCAGGAGGTATTAATGCTTAGCATGACTTTTACACGTTTTAAATCATTTATGGAAAACATAAATAAAAACATCCAAATCCAGCTGAGGAAAACACAGAAAACCAACGTTTTCCAGATGTTCAGAACTGCAAAAACACCAAATTTACCAAGTATTTTTATCTCGCTTCTGGTGCAAATATCTTAGTATTTTTGAAAAAGACAAAACTAACTTACGAGTAACTTTTCAGCCAGATATGGGAGCTTGTTTAAAGTAATTTCTAAATATTGATTTTAAAAATTATTAGTTTCACTAGCAGATTGTTTCACTTATTAAAAAAAATCTCATAAGTAAAAAGAATCTGCCAGTGAAACTAGCAGTTTTTAATCAATATAAAGGTTTTATTGACTTAAAACAAGTTCACAATATCTTGATGAAAAGTGTCTTGCAAATTATTTTTGTCTTACTTTAAGCTTACCAAATTATTTTCTTTAAAAACCAGACCAAAAATACTTTGCTCCTGCAGGTTTCACCGAATCACATTTAAGACTTTTAAAGACCAGTATGAATTGAATTTAAGATAATCTAATTTTTTTGTATCGCAACAGAAATATACAGAAGATGATAAATTGGTGATGAATTTGCAAAAGCGAAATAATCTTCAAATGAAAGACTTTTTAATACCATGCACAGACTCCCTTTATAAGTGAAATAATCTGCAAATTGCAAAAAACCTATTTTGCCCAAATTTGGGAAATATCTTATATCTGGGACTGAAACTTATACTTTGTCCTCAATATTAATGAATTATTGACCTAAAACAAACTCAAACATCTGGCTGAAAACTTACTTCTAAGTTAGTTTTGTCTTTTTTCAAGTGTACTAAGATATTTGCACTAACAAGTAGAGCAAAAATACTTTGTAATATTTAGTGTTTTGCAGTGTACTTGTCAGATCTGTTGGATAAAGAGCCTTAGAAAGTGGCTGGTTGCAGAAACACGCATCATATCTGACTTTGGCAGAAAACTAAACAGTGATGTTTAGAGTGAATCTGTGCCGTTTCGTTCCAGTGATCACACAGCCTGTTAATGAAAGCCATTCGCAGCGATCCTTGTTAAATAAATCTGGTCTCAGATCAGAGGAGGACGGTTCTGCGCGTCGCACATCCATCCAGGCTTCCTGCCAGGGGAACAACTGCACTTCGTCCTCCTCCTCACCACATTTCCACATGTTAGCAAGCGTTTCGGCAGCGACTCGTTTCGGCAAAACGAAACGTTGACCTTTGACACGCCTGGAAAACATATTACAACAACAAGCTGGTGAGTCCAGGTCACCGCCGGTCCAATGTGAGAGTCTCCCTGCAACCAGCAGGACCAGATGTGAGCAGAACCGACCTGATATTTTTGTTCTCGATTTAACCCAGTTTTCCCATTATAGACATTGGTGGTTTAAAGATAATTTTAGCTGCTAAAGCAACCTTGGACTTAAAACTAAACAGCGAGCGGCTGAATTTAACAACTACAATTTCCAATTTGATGCATGACTTTCAAAGCCGAATGTGTGGGAGTATCATGTAACCATTTACAGGCAAAAAGCAACAGAAAAGTTGAATTTATCTGCTTCTTCCTGAAAAACATGCTTATCTTTCATCAGTTGTTTATAACTATTTAAAGGAGCAAATAGTGCCATTTTATAGAACGATCAAGCAGCTACGTTAACATAAGTTGCCATAAAAACACTGTAAATATCAAATTATTACTAAAAAGAAGTTTGACTTTGTAATTTAACGAGCCTTCCCGTCAGGAAGTCATCACTACATCTTTCCTCTTTCAAAATATTCCTGAAGTTTATGTTGCATCATCGTTCTACCCTAAAAACAACAAGTTGCTGCAGCATCTACAGAGTTAAATTAAACTAAATCAGAAATTTCTGGAAATATTAGTTATGCTTGTGCAGCTCAAGCGGCTTGTGCATAAATTTGTGGACAGCATTAAATCTGGAGCGTTAACCTTTCTTTCTCAGTAGAGGTGTGTCATTTTTAAATTCACTCCTCTGTGGCTCTACTTTTATAGCAGGCAGATTATCTTTATTTTAACTCAACATTCCTTTACATTTTTAGAGCATCTAAATGGATAAATCCTCATCTACTCTACATTTACGAGTCTCACATGAGCGACGGCTATAGAAAGAAAACCCCTTCAAAAAAAGACATGCGGCGACTTCCTTCGTTTGTCTTCTGTGAAAACAAGCCTCAAAAACAGCTCAAGTGAGAAAAGGTCCTGACCTATTGTGTCTGAACAGGCAAAACTAAAACCGGTTTGTGACCAAATAGATGCCCCATTGTTTAAAACGGAACAATAAGTCATAAAAATGTTCGTTGTTACGTCAGTGATCTGATAAAGCTCCTCTCTGCGAGGCCTCGTCGGCGCAGACGGCGCCGTTCAAAGCTGCGGTTCAGACAGACCAGAACCTGCATTCATAGAGAAAACCATCGACTTCTCAACAACCGTCAAGTTCACTCGTAAGGAATCCAGTAGTTGGGTTTCTCTCGGCGTTAATAAGAAAAAATGAATGGAAAAAGGTACAATAACTGATAAAAATAAATATGTTCCTACACTTGTTTAATGAAGGTTTGATGCATCCTCTTCAATTTAAATGGAAGGTTTTCCAGGAACTAGGTTGAAAAACGGTTTACTTCACCTTCCTGTTATCTATAGCCTTGCTCTCTCTCTCTCTCTCTTGAAGCTGAAATATTTGACTTTCTCTGACAACTCTGTGCTTCTGATCACTTTACAGGTGTTTTTACACCTGGTTCTTTGATTAAAGACCAAAACTGAAACATTTGTTACATTTTCTGAATCAAACGATCCAAACCCTTTAGCAACCTGTTCCCCTCCTGGCCTGTGGGGGCGCTGCACCAAAATCCACTGAAGGAAACAACACAAAAACCTCTGAAGACACTGAGTGCAACTTCCTTCTTCACAATACGCAAGCAAAACAAAAAAAAAAGTAGTGTCAGATTTTAGCGGTTGTAGGGTTTCTCTTTTGTCTTTGGTAGAAAACAACGAGCTATTTCTCAGACTTTCGGGTTTGTTTTAGTTGTGTTTACCCAGAATGCCCTGAGCTTCAGTCCACCCAACACTTTAAAGGGACAGTACTACGTAAAGTCAAGTTTTTGAGCTTTACATTGTGTTATAACATTATTATTCCTTCATCAAAAATATACCTGGAGTGTCGTCTTGATTCTTTCGTTCGTTAATCCCCATGGCAACCATTCAGCTGTACAAGGCACCTGGGTGGACCTAGCCCCGCCTTCGCCTCAGAGCTCCAAGTTTCCGAGCTGACCTCTCCTGCAACTCCTGCACTCAGCTCCTTCAGACTAGCCAGCAGCAATTAGCAAACACTTGGTGGAACTGCATATAAGCTGCAGCTCATTGCAGGAGGTACTGCTCAGTTTAATGCTGGTAAAAACATTTTTAAAGGGCTAAAACTTCCATCTGCCAGGAATTTTTCACCAATATTAAGGAATTACTGACTTGAAACAAGCTCCTATATCTTACTGAAAAGACTGAGAAGTTACTTGGTAACATTTTGTTTTTGCAGTGTACAAACATCCAGAGTGCAGGGACAGCAGATGAGCGATTTCCACATCTGGACTCCATCAAGGGTCAGCAGTTATCTCCATCCCTTTCTCCATATCCACCCGAGAGGAAAACCTATTCACATGTGTGCTAACATTTCTTCTGCTTGAACAAACAACTTTGTTCAAGTATTTTTTGACAGTTGAGATGATGGAGGAAGCTGAAAACACTGCAGCGGCAGATAACTCAGCACTTTGTTGCAGAGGGTTTAGGGAACGGAGGAGGTGGTGAGTGTGGGTGGGCAGGCTTTAATATCCTCAATAACAACTCATTTTAGGATAAATTAAAATAATCTGCAGCGCTGCACTAAAGGAGTCCTGTTCAAGACAAAACCTCCCTGTATCACTGAGCTCTTTTGTCTGCAGCCGAAATCCCAGTTTTCCAAAGTCACATTTCATCATTTCACGTTTCTTCTGTACAGTAAATAAAACTGAAGCTATTAGGTCTTTTAATTCTTCGTGGAGCCAAAGGGGATGTGGCAATGAGCCGCTAGCTTTTGATTAAGCAGCATTCCAAGCCGTGTTTTCTCTGGCCCGGCTGATGAATTGGATGCTTGTTGCAGCTGCAGCAGCTGAAGTGCTGTTTGCATGAGCACAGATTCCTGCGCAGGGTGGATTTTAATGAGCTCTACACTGCAAAAACACTAAACCTTACCAAGAAAATTTAGGTCCAGATTCTACTGCAGGCATCGTAGTGCACTTCAATAAGACAAAACTAACTTACAAGTAACTTTTCAGCAAGATATAGGGGCTTGATTAAAATAAATAATTCCTTTAAATTGGTGAAAAGTTCCAGTTTGATTGGCAGATTATTTCACTTAAAAAACATACATTTTTCCAATTGTTATAAGCAGCGTCTCTGCAGGCTTCGCCAACTCAAACTTAAGTCTTAGAAAGACTTAAAGAAATGTAAAAAATAAATAAATTTGCACTTACCCTTGATGGATGCAAAATGTTAGCTAATTAGCTAGCTAGCAAAGTTATATTAGCAGCTAGTTACCGGTTGTCTCAACCGCCAATATTGAAGATGAACGTCGTCTGGCCAACTGGTGATAATCTGAAATTATCCACAATAGGAGCAAAAAACCTAGCTAGCTAGCTACAAGCTAGCTTGTTAACTAGCTAGTTTGGAAGTAGCTTGCTACCGGTAGCCTCAACTTCTTTGAGTCACAGAACGCAATGATGATGTGACTCAAACTTTAGTCTGACAGAAAAGTCTTGTGAGAAACAAAAATAAATAAAAACCACTTAGACTAAGAGATTAAATAGTCTTGTCACAACAAAATTTAAGACCTATGTTTAATGTATTTAAGGCCAACTTATATTTCTTTACATGGATTTAAGACAATTTAAGGCCTTGATTTTAAGACGTTTTAAGGACAACGCACCAAGAACTACTGAAGGAAACGACAAACAAGACACTGAGTGCAACTGTAAACCAAAATGGAGTAGAGTCAGATTTTAGTGGTTGTAGGATTTCTCCTTTGTCTTTGGTAAAAGATCACAAGCGTTTTCTCCTATTAGCGCTAGGCTAGCACATTTGTTTTGGTTGCATTTACCCAGAATGCCCTGCAATGTAACGTTACTTTGAGTTAGTTTTGTCTTATTTCAAGTGAACTAGTATATTTACACAATAAACTAGACCAATAAATCTTGGTAGTATTTAGTGTTTTTGCAGCGATTCTGAAGTATTCAACCATGTATATTTTCACCAGACAGAGGAATTTTTGGGGGAATTATATTGAGGATTTTAAACTTGGGTTTGATGTTTTAGGTTTCCCTGATGATCTTCCCACCAGCGCTCGAGTTTCTCAGGGAGGTTTGAGCTGAGGAGGTTCAGCGGGGAGAAGAATCCCGCCTGCGGGGAAACAATGCAGATCGCAGGTTTCTTTGATGCCAGACTCTTCGCTGAGTGCGCGTAAACAGTTGTGATGATGATGATGAGGACGACGGTGCCGTGTGGAGCTCTCAGTCGGCTCTGCCTCCTGCTGGGAGCTCTGCCGGATCGCGGCGGCTCTGTGGGAAATCTGATGAATATTTTTCTATGCTAATGCGAACTCCAGAGGCGCCTTTGGTGCATAACCATGGAAACGACACAACCTGCGTGCAGCAGACAGCGAGGCGATAAAGGGCCGCGCTGATCGCTGATAACGCGGGGACCCGGATCCAGTCAGGCCCCGTCTTCAAAGCGGATCCGTTTATGCAAACGCAGGGGTGCATAAGCTACATGTGACGACAGCAGGAGGTTCTGACCCGTCTGTAAACATCAAACCGGCTGAATTATTGTCATGTCGGTCTGTGCAACCTGGAAAACCCACAAACTGTGACCTATTAAAGCGATATTTCACAGTCAGACCGACCTTGAACGTTCAAGGTTAGTCGGCTTTGTTAAATCCAGATGTTGCTTCATGAAACCAACCATGAAATAAACTCTGACAGACTGAAACACGAGCTGAATAACAGATTAGCCGAGAGAGATGTCATTTTATTTTTATACTGGATTTTAAACGACTATTAAAATCCATTTCTAAATGCAGAAAAACATGAAGATTTTTCCCTCTTCATGTTTTATTAACATTCTGTTGAGAAAAATATCTGAGTATGTCATTTATTTTCTCCTCTGCAGTTGAGGGGCTTCAATTTGATATGGATATTTTGATAAATCCACCAATCGGGATTCGCCTCGCAGATTTCCAGTGTTCTTTGAAGTCTGAGGTGCATTTTCTGAATTCTTCAAATTCAGCCGTAAACACAGCAAATCTTGACCTTGAAAGGACTAAAATATGTGCACATTCCTTGTTGGAAGCTACCAAATGCAACAGAATATGTGAAAAACAACAAGATTTGTACCAATTTATCTCTGTAACTCACAAAAATGCTAAACTTCAGTAAATTCACTCTACAGTTCACTGGCTGAAAAGGATTGTTTGCATGTGGAAAATGAAAACAGGAAGGGATAAACAGCAATGCACAGATATAAAGACAGGATAAAAGTTGCAAAGGGTGATTTGATCTGACTTGTCCTTGATGCTTTTCCTGTTGTGCTGAAAACAAACAAGACTCATTAGGCTATGTGGAAAATCACAGTTAAAAACGCCCTAAAGACGCATCTCCTGCTTCAAAATCACCAATAAAAAACAACATTCAATCAAAACGATAAGTCTGACCTGAATTATTAATTATCTCTACTTTAAAATCTAAAACGGCCAAACCTTGAAATAGAGAGAAATGCAGGTTTTAATGCCAGACTTTCAGATTTATGAAATCTCTTTTAGTGAAAACAAAGAAGGAGATGTGAAGGTTTCACATCTGATACCAGTTTTATAAACGCAATACATTTTGTGTTTGTGTATTAAGATATGTAACGCAGATTTAAACATGAAGAAACGAAGAGCGGCATCAACCGCCTCACTCGCTATGCGGTTACCTAGCAACAACGTGTTGAGTAACTTGTGGTTACCTAGCAATAATGTGTTGAGTAACTTGTGGTTACCTAGTAACAATGTGTTGAGTAACTTGTGGTTACCTAGCAACAACGTGTTGAGTAACTTGTGGTTAACTAGCAACAACGTGTTGAGTAACTTGTGGTTACCTAGCAACAACGTGTTGAGTAACTTGTGGTTACCTAGCAACAACGTGTTGAGTAACTTGTGGTTACCTAGCAACAATGTGTTGAGTAACTTGTGGTTACCTAGCAACAACGTGTTGAGTAACTTGTGGTTACCTAGCAACAACATGTTGAGTAACTTGCACAGCAGCAGTTTAAAGTTTTGCCTCATAACTGTTTAAAATGGAGTGGAGTGAAAACTGAAGATAAAAGGAAAAGTCACACCACCAGTTTGATAGTATTTTATATTTAAAACTATAAAAACAATCAATAATTATTGATATCGACTGATACGAAACAATTATATTGTGATACATTTTTTAGCTGTAGTTTGTAGCCAGATTTTAGGATTTGTTTACATGTAGAGGCTGGCGGACCTTTTTCTACCACATTTTTTCCTTCCACTCAACTTTCTATGAATTTTAACATTTTCACAATATTCAAATTTCCTGAGATACTGAACTTTGGTTTATTATCTGCAAGCAAAACTAAAAGAATAAAAGCTTCAAATATAAAAAAAATCTGCGTAAAAAAATCTATGTATTAGTTTTACTTTGTAAAATAAGTAACTTATTTTTCACCATATTCTAATTTTCTGAGCTGTACTTTTGGCTGTGCAGATTCTCCATCTTGTACAACTCTGTCTCCTCAATAATCAGAAGTCAACTCCCTCAAGTACAAGTAGTTTGGAGACTGCATGAAAAAATGCAACCTGGAATAACAAACTGTGGAATGTTCTCCGCTGCAGAGGAAACGGAAACGGCGAACGGCTTCGGGACGCGTTGGCAGATAAATTACCACCGACACCTGACCAGCTTTTCACCTGTACCTGTATAATCCTTTCACCAGACACAGCTGGGATTAAATCACAGGCAGCTTCATCGGGACACGGGAGCTCCAGCTGCAGAGCAAAATATTCTGCACCAGCTGCTGCTCTTCATTTGCCCATAAAACTACGCAAATTGGAAATACGAAAGTAAATTTGCTTAATGGAAACACGAGAATTTCAAGACGTTTTTTGATAAAAAGTTTTTGCGCTAGGTTGAGGTATTTCTTCGGCCTTTTCCAAATTGGTGTGTTTCGCAAAACTGCATTGGAAACATTTTTTCATAACAAATTAGTCAAGTGATCAACAACAGGAAGTTACTACTCGCAGAAACGTCAAAGAAGACGACAGGAAGCCAGATTGTAGTTTGCAGTTTGGAGAAATGTTTTGTGGTTTGATGAAACTAAAGAGAAAAGTTTGGACATAATGACCGTCGTTACATTTAGAAGATAAAGGGAGAAGTTACAAAGATGTTTAAGGAAAACTAAGTAAATCACCAAACTCGCACAGTTCAATGGAAATCCAACTAAATACTGACCAAATATATGCGAGCTTAAAATTAATAAATGAAAATCCGACATCTTCTCTCATTTTTGTGGCATTTAGTAAACAGAAGTAATTTTGGTAATTTATCTGATTTAACTTCAGACAGTGAGTTTGATATGTCTTTTCATTCAGTGTATGTAAACTTCTGGTTTCAACTGTATTTTTTGATGCAGTTATTTGCTCTTTTCATTTACATCCCCACCTGAAAAACACTCCATACTTTTTCAGATTATTTGTTTTCAAATCACTGATAGCATTTTTAAAATGCATTTCATTGAAATGTTTTTCTCTTTCGATTTCCTGGTTAATTTACAACAATTGTTAAGATTTTATTAGTTGGTTCTTAACAGAAAATCCAACACAATTGACCATAAACACCGACTTCTTGTCCTGGCATTGTTGTCACACGCTTATGTTAGGGGATACATCTTGTCTTGCAAAGTTACAAGAACTGTTAAAGAATTTTCTCTTGAGGAATGAACCGTTTTGCAACTCTTGTAAATACTTTAATGAGCTAAACCAGTTAACGGGACCATCATCCAAATTAAACACTTGGTCTGTGCCACGTTTCCTTTCTAATAAAGTCTCAGCAGCGAATGTGGCGTCTACGCGAAACGCCCGATACAAAATGTGGGACAGAAATGCCTTCAGAACATCTGTGAACAATTACAGGCGAACAGAGAGAGAGAGAGAGAGACGGCACTCATGCTGCCTGTTCCGCTTCAATAAGTTGTTGGCATGATTTCTCGTGATGTAATGCTGCAAAGCTTGGAAACGCTATCTCAAAAGTTGCACTGCGACTGGGCACTCGGAGAAACTTCAATCGGCACCAAACACAGGCGGCACAGACCCAAAAGGTCACACGGCGAGCCAGAGTGGAACCACATTTATCCACACACACCAACCCCCAACGCCGGGTTCAGGCTCTGCATGTTCCCCACACAGTACTGCTGTTTTCCAGCTCTGACAGATAAATTCAGCAATAAAATGATCCCAGTTATTCCAAAGCAGAAAGGTAGACTGCAAGTTTTGACCCAGGAAAGTAATTTTGGGGTTTTCTTGTATTTCTTTGCTGATAAGCTGCAAGAAATACAAAAAAACAAAGGTGGTTCAAAAAGTAATTTTCTTGAGGGAAAACTTCTTATTCCTGAATTAAATGAACACAAGTGAAAAAATTTATATATTTAGTCATATTTCTGTGGCCAAAACCTAAAAATGTCTCAATAATTAAATTAATGGGATGATAATTAAAATGAGCTCATTAATTTCTATTTGAATGACGTAGTTTTTCTTTTTTCTCTCTTTCTACCAAACACTGGATGACAAAAGTTGTTTCTGAAAGATAATTTTGTTTACAGAGACTTCATAGTTCATTTTATTTGTTGTTTTGTTTACTTAATCTGTATATTTAAAATGTCGTCCAGTTCCAGTGCTAAATGTTCATTAGAATTTAAAGTTTATTCATCTTTGAGATTATTATGCCCTTATTATTATTACATTACTTTAAAATTGTTTCAAAACAACATTACTGTTTATCACAGTAACTTCTGGAACAATTTATTGCCCAGCAAAATTTGATATCATGACAAGCATCGTAGTAAATAAATAAAAAATAATGGCCTTTTAAATACTTTTCTTAGAATGTAAGTAATTTGAAAGAAGACCTTTTGACAAAACAAACTTTCAGGGGGAGGCCTTCATAAAACGTAATTTTTTTTTACCATATATGGAGTGATGATGCATCAAATGGAAAAGCGGAGTGCAACAAGCCAACAGGTGTAAACAGAAAATGGATTCACCAAAAAAACAGCGAGGCTAATTTCTGCTTTTGCTAACTTTGAAAACGTTTAGTGCACTTAGCTTCTTCTTCCAACTACTTGAAGAATTTTTAACAGTCAAGAACCAAAAACATCAAACTTTCTTCAACTTCAAGTTTACAAAACACCCAAGTAAATTAGCACTTTACTTAGCTAAGAGCTAAATAAATGTTTTCAAAGTTTGCAAAAGTGCTAAATGAATTAGCTCCACTGTCAGCTAATTAGCTATTACTGATTGTATAGTTGGGTCTGTAGATTATTCATCCATCCTCTAGTAATTTCATACAGGTCAGCTCAAAGACGCGTTTGTGATGCTAACGTTTGTGATGCTAACACAAGCACAGCGGTTTCTGTCCATCCTTGATTAGTTCAGTGTTTTAGTGTGCCGTGGGTGATTGTCAGGTGTGCCGTGGAAATTATCCAATTTCACCTAATTGGTCTAAAAAGATTTTTTGAAAACAAATTAATCATCTGTAAATAATATGCCATTTTCGAGTGTCTGTGTTGTAGTGACTAGCGGCGTAATCATGTAATTTCCTTCTCACTAGATGGCAGTAGGTAC
>CAEFZX010025446.1:0-66019 GCA_903066825.1 Alfaro cultratus
TATATAATATATATATAAATATAAACTATATATAAACTATATATATACTATATATATATATATATATATATATATATATATATAATAAAGAAAACAATTCCTACTCATCAATTGTCGATTCAATGACAGATAATGCAGTAGATTGCGTATCTAAACAGCTTCAAAATGATGTTAATTTAGTTTTATTCACAAATATCACCATAGTCTGATTCAAAAAGTCCTAAATAAAAGCCTTGATCATTTTAAGGTGGACTTATTGTTGGAGAATGTATCCAGGGATTTGTTTTACCTTATTATCCATACATAATTGGAAATGATCAAACTAAAACTTCAGACAGTTTTTCCCCATAGCCACTCTAAAATATAATAAAATCCAAATATTCTCACAAATTTGAAAATTCTTTGTTTATTGCTGAATGAAGTAAAAGCAAATGATTTTCTTCTCTTGATCAAAGCATGTACAGAAAGCAAAATGTACAGAACTGTGACTTTTAAACCTGCAGAATAGAGATTTATGTGTATATTTACACCTCTACCCAACATTGATTAGTTAAAATATTTATAAAACTTAATTCTGTTTGTAAAAAAAAAAAGGCATCTCAAGTCTTTTTGGCATTAGGAGTGAGGTATGATACTTATGCTCTGCAGTGATAATAATTACTTGAAAAGTGTGAAATCAATATGTGAAATATCAGTGAAAAAGGAGCAGTCTTTTTCTCAGTTATCAGTATTTTTTAGATGTAGTTTTGGCAGAGTTTTGGTGGGACATTAACCACCACTGCTTTTTGCAGAAACACCTTTCTTATAAATATGCGTGTCTTTTTTAAAAAAAATTGCCATTAAGTTGTTACAGCTGACTAGGATGCAAATGTGGACGGAGTACAACAAAAACAGTAAAGCGTAGTCATTTATTATATTTATCCACAGTTTCAAATAATTTACAACAAGTTGTAATTTGACTTTATTGAAGGAGTAGAAATAATAAGAGGAAATATGTCTTCTGTAACTTTCTAATAAATAAAGACAGAGGCAATTTCATTAACTGTAAAATGACATAGCACACTGGCTTCTGAACACAACAAAAAAAAACTTTTGCAACACTAACAAAACCAGTGTAGAGATTCCAGGAAAATATCACAATTACTAAATAGGGTGCAAGTCCCTGTTACCCTTCATAGTGAAGCTAAACACAGTCCTTGCCTTTTTTTTTTTTTTTCTCCCTCTTCCTTAGCTAAGACCCTCAAGTTTTAGTCCTTGTGCTAATTGTCTTGCTAAGTGCACAAGTGGGTTTTGATGCTCTCCTTTTCGCCTTCCCCTCCTCCTTTCTTCGCCTCTCCCCTGGCCCTGCAGCTCATGTAGCTTTTCACCCGCTATGACTAATGATGTTCTCTCAGTCTCAAGGTTTTGGTAGGATAATTATATTAACCCTTGTCCTCTGAATGATCCCAAGTCGGTTCCTGCACCCCAGGCATCCTCCCCCCCTCGCGGTTTCTCGGGAATTAAACTGTAACTTGAACAATGGGTGTAAAAGAGCCATGAACACTATTCTATGTGTGTGTGTGTGTGTGTTTTGTTTTTTTGTCAGCATGCATTTCACTGTACATTTTAGGGCCTTCCAGAAGATTTCACACAAAAATGGTTCAGTTGTTCAAACGAGGCAGACTGCAAATATGGCAATCACTGAAAGTATTGCACAGTCAAGGTCAACAGATCCAGGTGTGCTTGTGTCTTTAAATATTAATAATCTATAAAAATACTCCATGACACATTAGAGGTTCAAAAGTGCATTGGTTAATTTTTTATGATGGGGAAACAGACATCAGAGAAAAAGACAAAGAGATCCTGCATGGACTTTGATTCTCATCTAAAATGGTTGCTTTTCTTTTCTTTTCATTTCATTCTAATACATAAACAAGAAGTTGATATAGATAGCCCACAAACTGTTATATCACCCTTCAGGGGTTTAGATGCTCTGCGGGGGAACAGAGAACAGGAAGGAGCTTCCAACAAACCCCATCCCGTCCCAAAGTTTCTGCCTTTTCATCACTTTTTTTATTCCTCCCTTTGCCTCCCGTCTCCCATTACTACTTTCTCCGTGTTCATATCTTAAATAAGAAAACATATAACAACCCCCCTCAGCCCCCTCCCTCCATCTTACACCCAATTTCCTCTCACCCCAGGTGTTACTCTTTGTGAGAGTGTTCATTAAAACAAATTCAGCAGCAGTAAGGAGTCTGCAGGGAGGTAACATTCTAATATCAAGTACAGTTTTTATGGTGATTTCAGGACTTTTAGGGGAGGATGGACAGAGGCTGAGATCCTCTTCAGTGGAAGCGGCGTTAAAATACATTGACGTGTCTGCCTTGGCGAGTCGGTGTCTGTAGTCTGTGTCATTATTCCCCTTGCGATGCTATTACAATTCATGCCAGGTCTATAATTATCACCCCACTGCCCCCCAGCAGGGTGAGCCTTCACAGTGGTCATTTGCTTCAGGAGGTGCCTCCGTTAATGGGTGATACATTTCAGCAAAAATATATTTTAAGTACAACTTTTCATTAGCATCATGGGGTGGAATTGCTGATATGGTGCTTTCACGCAGCGTCCCACATCCCCCTGTAGCCTAAACGTGAACAAAGGCGGCCAGAAGAGAGAGTCAGATCCTTTCATTGGACGTTTTCAACCTTAAAATATCCTTATTGTGTATTTTATATTTAAAAGCAGATGAATCTGGCAGTCAGGGGATATATGTGATTAGAAATTAGAAATGAGGCGGCGTTAATAATGAACAAATGAAGATGCTTGTAAAACAGTAAAATGAAGTTACACTTATGTAAACCTATATCTGTTTGGTACTGTTGTTACAACTTAGTGCCTATTGGAAAAATAACAAAACCAATTTATAGCTCTGGAAACAGTTAAGAGATCACTTAAAAACACTGATTTTACTGATTTTACTTTTTATAGGTGCATGTTTTAGTAAAATGAACATTGTTCTTTTATTCTATGGACTACTGACAACATGTCTGAAATTCCAAGCCAAAATTTTAGTATTTATTTGCAGAAAATGAGACATGGTCAAAATAGCAAAAAAGATGCTTTCAGACCTCAAATAGTACAAAAAGAAAAACAAGTTCATATTTATTTAGAAACAACAATACTAATGTTTTAACTCAGGAAGAGTTCAGAAATCAATATTTGGTGGAATAACCAAACATTGATTAGGTTTTTCCTCTCCACTGTCCCGACATGCGTGATTAGTATGAGTGGTTGCTTTAAAATCAACAACACAATGCAATCAAGTGTTTACTGTCACTATATTCTTCTCCAGGGGGAGTTGATGTCTTGAGTCATGGACTTGACGCAGTCGGCTAGATTTCCTTGAATAGATAATATTTTAACCAATTGGAATAACAAAGCTGAATTTGATGTGCTGTTTGATAAGTAGGATCAATTATAATGTACTGTATTGAAGGGACTTTTTATCTCAAGGCACTTAAAGTGCCTTGAGATAATGTATTGTGCATTAGCGTTATCTAAATAAACTGAATTAAATTTAATTGAACTTGCTCCAGCTGAATCTTTTAATCCAAAGCGCTTTTCTGAAACCACAGACTAAAACTAGTGTGTTTACTCTTTGTTTTAATATGACTAGTTTGACTGATAACATATATCAATGTGGCTCCAGCTCTACACAAACAAAAAAAAAGTTCTCTCGCGTCCTAAACTTTATGTTTTAGACTGAAATCTAATTTAAACTGACGATACGGCTTCTTATCTCTCTTTCGTGGATATCGAAACAACCCACAAAATATGCCACATGACATGGACATGGAGAACAATAGCAGACAATGAAATCTCTCTTTCATTATGACTAAAAAACATTAAAACCTTTAGGGCTAGAGTGTCTAAAGTCAATCCTCAAGGGCCGGCATCCTGCATGTTTTCGTTCTCTCCCTGGTTTAACAGCCTTGGATCAAATAATGGCTTGTTAGCGGGCCTCTGCAGAACATTGACATGCTGAGGAGGCAGTAACTACCATCAGGGACAGAACGAAAACATGAAGGATACCGGCCCTTGAGGACTGACTTTGGAAACCACTGCTGTAGGGAAAACACAGATTTGTTAGATCAGAAAAAAAAAAATGTGTCTATAGAGTCTATGATACAGTTTAACCAAATGTGCTCATGAAAACAGACTAATTGTTGCAAATGGCTGAGTAAAATGCAGCTCTACTTCGCAATAAGGGTTTAGCTGACTAAATCACACATACTACAGCAACAACAACAAGTTTCATGGGTTGATTTTTGTCAGAGATGACAATTTGATTAGGACATCCCTAATATTAAGCAATTGAATAGATGAGAACATTTTGTTTTAGGTGACAGTGAAAAGGATCAAAAGTATCTACTAATTTCTCAGTTCCAAAGTAAGATAAATAAGTGTAAAGGATTGATTTTATGTACATGCAAGATCTCTAATTAATTCAAATGCATACCTGGGTGGCTTGGTATCACTAGTGCATCTTATAGAAGAACACTTATATTGGGTGTTTAAGTAACAGTCCTGCACTCATATACATGAGGCATCATCAAAAACACAAAATCCTACTCCCTGAGAGCAACATATTACTTCCCCCTGTAGTTTGAAAGGCCAGCAAAAACAGCACACAGCTGGCATGTAACCCACACCTGAACTGCTTCAATATATAGCTCTCTCACTCTCAGCAGGCTCTGCTGCAATCATGAGAGCAGTCCTCTGAGGTCCGGATGGGGGAACAGGACGTGCCCCGGCTCCATTATTTACCTGTTTGGTCTTGTGCATACACTGCATACTTCAGAGAGACGGGTACCTCAAAGAAAGGCCCAGTTTGCCTGCCGCTCTTTACATGACCCAACACAGCCAATCACAGAGCCGCTCTCCGGTCAGAGCACCAGCTCGACACGCAATAGCCATTTATTTTATGCTGTGTAAATAATTTACTTGTGAGCTTAGTCCCACAAAAGTCTCTCTCCGTCCCTCCGTCTATCCCACATTAAAGTGCACGGTCACAGACTGAGGCACTGTCTTACTGAGAGCATGCTGTGCTAAAATAAAGAATTATCCCAAAAACACACCAGGGAGTTCACACATTCGCCGTCCAGTATCAGCACTGCACACACTGACTACAAAGACACGCAAGGTGTGGATAGCAAAGACAGTCAAGGTCATCCCTCCTCTCTGAATAATTTAGGATGTCTTTTTGCTTGACGCACCTCTCAATGTTTTATCCAGGGCCAAAAACATCCAGTAACCTCTTGATATTAAATATATTTGACAAGTAGAAGCACTGGGTATGTGTGTGTCTGTTGTATTCAAAGGAATAGGAGACACATAGTTCTTTGGGGCCTGTTTTTTTTTTTTTTTTTTAATGTTTGTAGACAGTCCTACAGAAAGTCAGAGGAAGAGAGGCTCAGTAGTTGCAGGGCCCCCTACTGCTAGAGAGTTGTAATGCAATGCAATAACTAAAAATAATCATTAAGAGGAGACTGTAAAGGACAGTCAAATCATATTTTGCCTGCAAGAGCCACAACGACATAAGTCTGACTGTTCCTAAGAAAACAAAAAAGTAGAAGAAAACAGCTATTTTTTTTGAATGCCGACAATAAGCTCTGACCAGATTCAGAGTTATTTAGGAGTGTTCTGGAGCAGCTTGTATGCAAAATCAACAGATGCTCCAATCACTATGCATTCTGGGTTTGGATCCCAGTGTAGTCTTAATAATGAGGCGGTTAACCCTGCGTCGGGGCTTTCAGGCCGAAAATGGAACAAACAGCATCTCGCTTTGAAATCTATTGCTCCATAGCAGAATAAAGAGGAAAAGAGGGTGTTGTTGTTTTTGTTTTTTAATAACTAGTAGATAATGGATATTTTTACTGTGCAAAGCCACAGCACTATCAGCTGTAGTAATGTATTTCTCCCAACAACAGAACTAAAGATTCTAGTGAGCCAGGGAGGAAGAGAAGCAGCATAAGAGGGAAAGCTGTGATCAGACAGTGTGATCCAGAGAGTACAGTGAGGCTTGTGAAGGGGCTTTGTTAACTCATTCACTGTTTACTTTCTGTTTGGTCAGATGCAGTAAAGATTATCACTGTATGAAGTTAAACAGTGTTAGTGTTTTCTGATGCATCATCAAATACCACTGTTATTTTATTTATTTTTTTTATCAGTAATGGTGTTAAGAGTGATACTTTGTAAACTAGATCCGTAGTTGTTAAAGAAACTGACTCGTTCATTTAGCTAGTGTTTCTACCATGGCCATACTCCTATGTATTCAAATAGCATACAGTCATTAGGTTATTTGTGTTGTTCTTTTTTTCAGATCAAAGTTTTAGCCAGTCATGCAGCGGCTTTGTGGGTGACTCAATTAAAGCACACCTTTTAAGGATGTATTTTTAACTGATCTAACCTGTATGGGTTAAAAACCGAGCAACAGGTATTCACTGTGAAATTATGACCGCTTTGCACTGCATGCTGCAATTCTTGGTGTGTGTTTCTGCTCTAATCATTATGACTGTCTATGTTCAAAGCGAAACCTAAGTTTACAAAAGCACAGAAGACATTTATTTTGTTCTGTAGGTTGTGACCATACACAATGCATTAGAACAGAATGGTAAAATGAGTGAGACAAACTATTAAAGAGTCATTTCAAAACAGAGAAGGAGTAAGCTAGTGTTAACTTTGCAGCAAATACTTCAAAAATCTTTAACGTAACTGTAAGAGATAATCAGAAATCATTTAAATTCAGCATTGAAGTAGAAAAGAATCCCTGGGTAACATAATATCACACCTGTCCAGACTTTCTTCTTTGATTTGGTTTTTAGGTAATGTGAAAGTCTTGAATGAGCTGACAAGACAGTGAGAAAAGTATTGGAAAGCAGTGCACTGTAATCCCTGCTCCCCACACTCCTGCAGAGCAGGTCAGTTATAGATTATCTGTTTGGTCTTGAGAGAGAGAAAGAGAGAGAGTGGAAACGCAGATGAGAGGATGGATGGTGGTGAGCGAAAGAAAAAGACACTAGGCGTGGTAGAGAGGTGAGGGAACGTTTGAAGAGGCCCCTGTTCGGCCGCGGACGGCTGCGCTCGAGGAAAATCGATCTTCTCCCTTCAGAGAAAGAAATTTATGAACCTGGAACATAAACGCAGTCATGTCCAATTAGCTGCTTTGAATTTACGAGATGAAGCGAGGGGAGGAAGTAGGAGGAGGACGTGGTGATAAAGACCTCAGTTTAAGCCAATAAGGCGTAGAGCTGATCGTTGATCTCTTCTTTGTATAAACTCCCACCCTGCGCTTGGTCTCCTGTTTTCCTTCAGTCACACACAGTTTGCACACTCTTCTTTTGCCCAGGCTACCAATAAGATACTAATTGCAGGTCACTAATAATGTGTTTTAGAAAATAATTAGCTGAAAACCTTTAGCATAATCTTATTATTTCATTTGGGGGTTTTTTATTATTATTTTGAAAGTAAAATAATAAATATTCCACACATTGTTAAAATTGTTGCATAAGTTTAATGCATTTTTATAATCAAAAGCTGTTTATTAGGCAAACATTTCAAAACAACTGAAATGCCAGGAGGTTTTCTCTATAATCATATTGAAACCTGTAAGGTATTTCAAGCTACTTACATGTCATTCACAGTTTTTATGCTGAAATTGAATTAGTGGTTTAAAAGCATCTAAATATCAAAAACAACAAACATTTCCATCACCATTGTTTTAGCAGCTTCCACCATACAGATGCAGCTAAACTAGATGTTTTAAAAAAAATTCTGAATTTTCAAAGAGGAACAGATAAAAAAGACATTTTAAAAAACATATATGACTTTATATGGAAAAAGGCAAAAAAAAAAAAACAACAACAATTAAATGCTGTAATAAAGACATTTTTGATTTTCTTTCTTTCTAATATAGGAGAAGGAAGGAAGGTAACAATTTTGTGCTTTATGAATCTTTTTTATGGCTTTTGGTGGAGCAGTGGTATTGTGTTGTTTGTATGTTCTTATTCCATTGCTGTGAAAATTGCCTTTCTTCCATCTCTCCAGTCAATTCTGCAGCATCTTCTCATCTTTTTTGGCATCCATGGTAAATAGGGAAGAGGATGCAAAAGGTAAACTTCAGGGAAAATGTAAATATTTAAGAAAAATCACAGCAAAGCATTCAAGAGGCTTCCCATAGTTTAACTGGATTGCGGAGTGAACACAGCAGTCTGGGAGTGAGACTCAAAGCTCTTTCTCCAAGCTGCAGGATTCCCTGGTGGTTTTACAACAACGCTTTGCAAAACCGGAATCATCTTCTTGTTACAAAGTCAGCTCTATATGAGGTCAAGAGAACACCTGATTGCAGGAAATATGTTGTACAATTAAGGAAACAACAAATACCACCCTTATCAGCATTCCCATTAAATTTCCTTGAAATACGTTTAGCAGAAAAATGTAATGCATACTTTTCACTTTTTTAAGTTCACTGGTGTGTCCAGAAATTCATAAATTGTAATGTGAAAGACCCCTTTCCCTTAGCCAGTCTTAAGACTTGAGAAAGAAAAGTTATTCCTTTCAAGTGAAGCAGATGTATGTTGATCATCACATAAACTTGCCCAAAACGTTCAGTCAATGCAGCTGTTACGGTCCGACCAGTAAGGCACAAGGACAAAGGCATATATAAAAAAATATCTTCTATTTATTTATTTTTTAAATCTTAAGAAAAGACTTTCAACAACAAATCTAAAAAATATAGCAAACTGGGCCCAAAAGAAATCAACTAAGGCCTAACTCAGGATAACAAACAAAAACTGACCTCACACAATAAAGACACAGGGAAATTTATACACACAAACGAGGAGAGGTGGGAGAGAAGACAAAGACAAACAATGCATAAACATAAATAACTAATTCAAACCAAAACATGTTGACTAGAACACAACTTTAAAAAAACAAAACACCAAAAATATGTTAGCAGTTGTGCTATTATTAGAGAGAGGCAGATTCTTCCAGCAGCCTGACGGTTTGCTCCACTTCCTGGTTTACCTTTCAACCAGTCCTCTCCCCCCAGTCAGTCCTTCAAACTCAGCAAAACAAAATAGTTAAATAAATAGTCAAATAAACACATATTGTTTTACTAAATGTGTGCACCCATTAATAGTAAACAACCTGATGCCATAACCTCCACAAAAAAAGTGAAATTAAAAATATATTATGTGAAAACATTTAAATAAATACTAACACTGGGGGAGAGATGGAGGAACCTCCACAGATACATTTAAAAAACCTGATCTGTGTCAAACCAGGCTCATCTTGACAGGATGCAGATTGTAACAGAACCTCAGCAAAAAGTGCCTTCATTTCCAAGTCCCCATAGCAACCATTACTATTAGTTACATATTAACTATGTCAATACAACCCAGTGTAATTTCCCCATAATCCTCAGTATGAAAGACCAGACTTAGAAAAAAGGATGGATGGATGAACATAAAAGATAGTTGGCCATTCTGTCATCAGCCAGCCCTAGTTTGGCTTTAAGCCTTTCCTTCCCTTTAAAAAGCCATAAGACTTTGTGCCCATTAGACTCGACCTCTAGTGTTACTACCGGAGGTTGTGGAGCCTGTTGTGAGTTTTTTTTTCCTCCAGAGGAAGGAGGCAGTTAAAAGTGTGGAATGGTCCATCTCAGAAACGGTTGATCGACCTCAGAGCAGAGGAGGGAGACCTCCTGTTGGGTCAGAGTTGCATCAATACAATCTGTCATCACAGGTTAGAGCACACAAACACAGACCCTCCTCCTGCCCCTCCTCCAAGTTTCATCACTGCGAGTATGAAGGCTGGCAGACTGTCATGTCTCTGACACGGCCGCCCTAATCTCTGTTGTACTGACTGCTCAGCCCTCCGTATCATCTAAATCCCCTCTATTCTCTCTTTAGACCTCTCTTCTCGAGCACATGTCCACAACCCAATTTACCCAAAGCACTGCTCAGTGAAAACTTGTGCAACGAGCAAGAAGCAAAGGAACTAAAAGGCTGTGGCGACACAGACCCACACAGGCAAGTCGAAGACAGAAGAAGGGAATAAATGAAAAATGAACGTATAGAGAAGAAAAAGACATTTCGGACAAAGTTCAGTAGGACTAGATGGAAGGAGGAAAACAAGTGAATGATAGCTGTGTCCCTGGTGAGCAACAGAGGAATGCACATAAGCTGCAGTGAAGAGACAGATAAAGCCCCATTAACTGATGCTTCCAGCTGCTTTTTTAGACTGTGCCACCACATGACTCTCCCCCTTGATGTTTGTTTATCTTTCTTGTTATTTATCCCCATAATTGCTGCATTTCTGCTGTCTAAATCAGGCATTCTGGAATCATTAAGTACTCCCAGACTTCAGGGGGGACGGACTAAGAAACACATAGCAAGATGGGCTGGAAAGAAGAAA
Organism: Alfaro cultratus; assembly: GCA_903066825.1. Taxonomy (NCBI): domain Eukaryota; kingdom Metazoa; phylum Chordata; class Actinopteri; order Cyprinodontiformes; family Poeciliidae; genus Alfaro; species Alfaro cultratus. The sequence goes on from CAEFZX010025446.1 coordinate 10,456, forward strand.
AAGTCCAAAGCACAATATCAGTAGAGCCTATTATTGCAGCTAACAGTGGGCTGCAATAATATCAACCGTTTATGAGATGGACCATTCCACACATAAAAACATGTTTTTATGAGCACTACATATTTTCAGACATACTTTCTTTCTTCACAATTATTATTGTTCTTTTTTATTCAACGCCAAATGAGAAGGAAGCCCCCATAGATTACATGTTCCTTTATTACAGGAGCAGAATTCAAATTGTTTACTATTAACACTGCATTACAGAGATTGAATAAATCCTATTCAATGTAAAGCACAGCAACCATTGGCTGCATCAAATACACATGAAAAAAAAATGTACCCTTATTATTTTTTGTGAAACTATGCACATTGGTGGCGTTAGCTAAGCTAATCTTGCTAAGTCAGCAATCCTTTGTAAACAGAAATGCTGCTCTTCTACAATTTTTAGTAGCTCTTTCATCAGATCATATATATTCGCATATATATGATTGTAATATCCCAATTAATTGGTTGCATATTTGCCGTGTGTTTCTGTGTCATTGAAATACACAACGTCCTTCAAAAATAACGTTCCAATTTTCCCTGCCTTACTAACTAGTTCAATTATATCACATATAATCTAATTTCAAGATAAGCCAGACTGTTTGATAAGTCAAAAATTTACCCAGCATGAGCCTCTCTGCTCTCACTTGCCACGTAAAGCGCACATGTGCACCACTGCAACAAAAGCTTCACAATTATGACTTAAAGGCCACATTAATTACCGAATAGTAACATTTTCTAATCCCATGCAAAACTGTGAATCGCTTTATTTACCTGGTCATGCTAGTTTAAAATCTAAATTAATGACATTGTGAAAAAGTAGCACACTTGGTGATGATGCAGCAGAATGCAGTGAATTTTCATCGTTTCCATTTTGAGTGGGGTGCTGCCACTTATGATTTAACCCACTGCTCTGATTCTTAAGCATCAAACTAAAGGCACAAATATAGCAAAAATGTCAGGAGCTTTGGTGGCTTTCTTTTGCCACTGAAGTTTATTTTTATATTCAATCCCTCTTACTGAAGCACTGCAACTGTTTCTTTGACAAACATTAAGCAAGGCTAACATTTCTCTTAGGTTAAAATAAGAGTTAATTCATGAGGAAGTTTTCTTTTTCACTGCCTGGTTTGAGTGAAATAAATGTGGAAAAATAGCCAACCTAAAGCATCAGGCCTGTTTGCTCAATTTCCCTTCCTGTAATGAGGGTTTAGTCAGTAATAGCCATGGAGCACAAACGCATGCAGCAGGTTATAGAGATGCTTTGGAAACAGTTTCCCTTTTACCATCATATATTTTGCTTCTGTGCTATAATTGGGCTTTCTCTCCACTCGTTGTCTTCTTGTGGTGTGTTCGTCGTGACACCCGCACCCTCTACATGTGTGCTTGCATATGCATGCAAAAGACAAACAACATGGGAAACAGTAAAAAGAAAAACAACTGCTGCCAGTTTCACAGAAACTGCACAGAGCAGATTGATGAACAGAAGTACTGACCTGTAATTACCACAGCTAATTAAAACTCCAATTTATGAGTGGATTCTAATGTAAAGAAGAATGAATATTCCTTCTGTTCTGAAAAAAAAAACTCTCCCCATTTTCACTTCCTCTCCTCTATCTTCATCTAATCTGCTTGCTTCCTCCTGCCCTACGTAACTAAAAACAATTCTGATGGATCCAGCTGTCCCATCTTAACTTCCTTCAGCTCATAGCTGCACTCCTGCTTTGATGACTTTGCAGCAACGGCCGACATCTTGCACATTAACATACGATTGTTCCCATGTATTATTTGTGCGCGGAGGGACTGGAAAGAGGGACGGGGAAAATCCCAGAGCAAGCTGTCAAATGCAAGAGTGAGAGCGGCGAGACGCATAACTCTAAGAGTCGGAGTGTCACATCAGTCAAGCGGAAGGAGTGCGAGGCTGGAAGTACTTGTGGTCTTTATTGGTGGTACTGCGAGGTTGAGGTCAGAATATCAGGTCAAGGGGATAACACCCCCGAGTGCGAGTCAGATGTCTCTAATTATTGTATCTTGCAAAATTATTCATCCCGCTTGAACTTCTTCACTTTTTGTCACATTTCAGCTCTGGACTTTTATGCATTTTATGGGCTTTAGAAGAAAACAGTCCATAATTGAGAAGTGAGAGAAAATTACATTTTTCCTTTCTTTTTCTAGTTTCTAATCTTGTCTAACTGGAGAACCTTTTTCCACAACATCAGGATGTGGCACAACTTTGTTGTCTATTACAGAGAATCTTTTCATAAACATTAAACGTTGCGGCTATAATGTGACAAAATGTTTATAAGTTCATGGTGAATATATTTTGCAAAGCACAATAGTTGACTTTAAGGAGCCTGTAATCAAATATTGGACCCCACTGGTTTTTTATTAACCTAAATAATCTTTTCAACTTGTTCAAGTTTTAATGTCGTGCCTAAAGTGGGGCTTGTCATACGTATAATCGGCCGGACAGGCTAGTTCTCGTTGAATAAGAGCTGAAAAACACAAACTGCATCGTACAATACCTAGGAAATCACTCTATTCTCCAGTATTGATTTAAGCTGCAACTCTTAGATCCTGCACTCAGCAGCACTTCCACTTTCAAGATGAGACAGATGAGATTTATCAGCAAAGATGCAGGAGATGAAAAGCGGTGATATGTTCACAGCTGTCAGTCACTCAGTGCAGGCATTAGTCACAACGCGTCTGTTTTTGCCTGATCTGTTGCCTGTCATCTGCGTTCGCAAACAAATGCATCCCAAAAGCATGGAGTAGCACCACACACACACACACACACACACACACACACGCACACACACACACACACACACACACACGCACACACCTGTCTCATTTGACACACATTCAGTCTCTCATACAGAATGCTTTCTTCTTGAAAAAGACATTTCCAATTTCGGTCTTCCCTAAGTGGACAGCTCTTGTCCTTCAGAATGCTGGCAGGAAATGAGGCTTTGTTGGTGGATGGATTCTCCGTGGCATGTCCTGTCAGAGGGAGATGGAGGTGGGGCGGGGGATTCATTGGACCACCATAAGCCTCGTGATCAGAGACACAATTTTTCCGTCAACTTAGCTCTTGTTTTAAACTTCCCAAGTTTTGGTAATTGTTATTTTGCACTTGTTGCAAAATCAGGCCTCAGCTTGATGGGCTGCTCACCACATCCGCCTTCAAAGGAAGAAAGGAAATGAAAAAATATGAAAGAGCACCGAAGATTAGTGCGAGGAGAGAAAAATAAAGCAGTCGTCTCTCCTCGAACACAGAGGCCATTCTTTGAATATTTGATGTAGACGGATAGGTGTTCACTCCAGTGGAACAAACTGGATTGGAGTCCAGTCGCTCAACTGGAAAAGGCTGTAATTTCCAGTCATACTTGCGGAGTTTCCTTAAGATCCTCATTTCCTTCATGGCAGAACTGTGGCGTGTGGATCGGCACACCTGGGCCCTCCCCTCTGCCGAGGTCAAGTATGCACCTCTGCTGTTGTAGAAATTTTAGAAAAGTTTGCAAAGTAAATGAATTGGTAGTGTTTATGTAAAAATTCCAGCATATAGGTAAAATTATTTTGCTTCTAATCCATAAGGGAATATATAAAAAGGAATGTGCTGTTCACTTTTGTGTTGTATGTCTTAGACCTCATGTGGAAATCAGATTTGGACTACTCACATTTTATTTCGTAGAAGCAAAAATAGACAAAATCAAATACTGAAATACCCGCATGCTAATTTACTGTTAACTGGTTTACATGTAAATCAGTAAAGCATGCAACCTTTACAGTCGATTAATAAAACAGCTAATTGCGAGAAATTGAGTTTTTTTTTTTACCTTATTCAGTGGGTGAAGTAAGAAAGGCTGCAAGTGAAATCAAACAACAGAATCAGATGGAGTGGCAGCTGTACAAACTGAGAAAGCAAACATCAAGACAGGAAAAGGATGCTGCAGTTCTGTCGGTGACTTCTGAGGCAGAACTGAATATATTTGAGACTGAAAAGTGACAGTTAACACAATGAACCAAAACATCAAAGCAGAAAGTCTCGGGGCTCTGCATAAGAGGTGTGCCGCATAAAATCTGTTATTTTTGTAGGTTTGTAGTTTTAACTGAGTAAACCGCTCAGATGTTTCTGCAAAACCAGCTGCAGTCGGATAACCGATGCATTTCAATTTCAGGAATGTGTTCGGTTTTGCACCGTCTGTTCATAGATGCCCCTGATTTATTTATGTTTTTACATTCCTCTATAAAAACCTATTCTCTTAATTTCATCAACACGGTGGGTGAAATTACAATGTCCCCCCCCCCCCCGTTACTATCAGTGGGTCACAGTCTTTGTTCTCACATATGTCGACTGTTTTCTCTGATTCTTCTCCAAGGTGTAAGTGTAACCTCCACGCCTCCCAGTGCCTGCTGACTGAGGGGAACCTCCAGTGCCAGTGTGAACACAATACCACCGGGCAGGACTGCCAGCGATGCAAGAAGGGCTTCAAAGCCAAGTCCTGGAAAGCAGGTTCCTACCTGCCTGCACCAACTGGAACCCCAAACACCTGTACGTACCTCCTTCACGCATTGTGCTTATCCAATTCACGGTGGAGGCAGTTTTGGGCAAACGTTTGCGTCCACACATCATGGGATAAAGGGTCATACATTTTGGGCATTTATTTCAAGGGTTAACATTTTCAGAGTGGAATGATTTTTAAAAACAAAAACTGGGAACAAACTAACCCCCCACATCCCCCCCTCCAATATATATATATATATATATATATATATATATATCTTATAATTCATAGAAAGTTGCAGGTGAATTTTATGGGGGGGTTTTTTAGTGGCTATCAAACCCCTGAAACAAGCCTGGGGGAATATTTGGCCACTCTTTATGGTGGATCTGGTATCCAGAAGGGTTATGATCTCAATTCACAAACTTTCAACAGAAGTTTAAACTGTTGTTAGTTGCTAATTAGAACTTGGTTAGTGTTTTTTTGCCCTTTTGGAAGACACAAATGTTTCCAAGTTTTAAAAATCTACAGTAAGTGTTCATGCTAGGTAAAGTTGGAGAATGTAGAGATACTGTATTTCTTTATTTTTTCATTCTATCCAACGATCGTCTTTGTAGCCAAACAACTCAATCTTTTTCTCATCTGAAATTTGAGCTTTTTTCCCAGGATGCATTTTGCTCATCTGTGTGGAAAGTTGGGTGGAGAGGCTTCCTTGTTGGTCGTCTTGCTCTCACTCCATGACAATCTAAATCTCACTTCACCACAACTCTGTTGTTTTAACAATTTCCAGCACGAGACAGGCTCGCGTGTTGTTCATGAACATCTAAACTTTTTTCTTTCGTCTGAAGGTGACAGCTCAGATGTTCATCAAGACCCAGAAAAGTGGTGACACATTAGAAAAATTCCTGCATGGATATTTGAACTGACGATCTTAGAATTTGACTCCAAATGTTTTCGACAAACTTTTATTGATCTGCAGTTCTCCTCACATCTCACGTAGTTTCTTTGATTTTCCCATTATAGGAGAATTGGTCAGCGCTGCCAAAAATATTTTCTTGATGCTGGTAAAGAGAAACTGCCAGCTGCACTCAGTTGTGGTCATTAATGAGAAGTTAGACATTGGCCTTTTCAATTCGAAATATGTTTTTGAAATCTTTGACACTCTAAATTTTCAGGAATTCAGACTTGTGGGGAAAAACAGTTCAGATGAATCTTGAAAGGACAAAATCATATAGCATGCAAACCCATGATGAGTGTGTGCAAACTCCTGACTTCAAATATTACAGACACAGAAAGGTTCTGACAATAACAAGATAAATGTGTAAATACTTTAATGTGTACAAAAGTAAAATAAAGAAGTTTTACAAAACTAATTTCTCCATTTATAGTTGCAGTTTATATTTACATCTGCTGTACAAGCCAGCATTAGCATTACTTCATAGCTAGATGCTAAAGGAAGATGGAAATGTAATAATTAAAACTCCCAAACATTGTAGAGCTGTTTGGGTTCTGTTTTTACTGCAGTGTGACAAACTTGTAGGTCATACATTTTTCAAATAATTCCTAAAATTGCAGCTGATATGATTACTTTTTATGGCTGCTATAAGCCACAGTTATAGATATACCATTTGCTAACTACAGCATACTTTTGTGAAAAAGGCCCAAAGCGTGATTCAAACTGATTTCTGAAGTTCAATTGATTGAACTTTGTTGTACTCTGTTAAGCCTTCATGTTATCTTGTTCAAGTCTTGCTCTCTCACAGGCTGAATGAACCAGAAACAAATGGTGCTTAAATTAATTCTAAGTCAAGACCGTGAACTTTGTTTCAGAGGGCTGCAGTCTGTCTTACTGTAGTACAATTGATGCATTAATTGTATCATAACAAGCCAATCTTTAAATTCTGAATAATTCTTATCTAAGAGTTGACATTCATTAGTTTTGTCTCATGAAATAATTCAATGTGTAAAGATTTTGAATGACTTTTTTGCTCCTTATTGGACTGATGAAGGCGTTATTATGATTCTGAGGTCTTGAATGAAAAGTAGAACCAGAAGAACAAGCTGAAAAGAAAGGACGGTTTGAAAGATTACGAGGACACTAAGCTCTTTTGAGTTTCTGTGACCTCCTTGCAGAGAGCAGATCAGGGATGTGCAACTGCACAGCGGTGTGTGAGGAGGAAATCCTTTTGGAGAGAGTAACCAGGCACAGCAGCTAGCTATGATAAAATAATAATCTAGGGCAGCCCCTCCCCACTTTTCTGCTTTTACACTGCCACACTCTTTATGCAATAAGAGAAACACCAGTGGAGACGCACACACTTTTACATGCACCCACACTGCAGAAAATTGTCAGTTTCTCCTCCCCTCCACCCCCAACTATGCTGTTGTTTCCAACTCACTTATATTAGTACTGACACACACCTTCAGACCTCACCCCTGGCCTTTTAAAACTCTTGGATCCCATTAGTGGCATTTAAAAATTTAAATGTTTGCAGCTTCCGCTTGGTTGCAATAAAAAGCAAAACGGCCATAGCTTGAAAAAGTCATAATGCATTAATCATTGCATGACTATATCTAAATTTAGTAAAAAAAAAAAAAAAAAAAACTTTATTTGAAAAAAGAAAATTTAAAAAAAGCAAATAAGATAGACACTTTGCTGGGGAGAACGAACACATGAATCTGGGAAAGAGGAAAATATGGGATAAGGGGGAAGACAGTTCAGATCCTGTAATTACTCCGGGACGGTGAGAGGTGGTCTTCTGCTACCCTTATTTTTCTTAGCAGCTTTCCCCCACCTGAGTCTGATAAATGAGCCAGAGTCAAGTCTTTAGGCAAATTGAATGCATAAATAAACAAGTTCTCATCTCCGCTTCCTTTTCTTATTCTCTTTCAGGTACAATTGCTGGTTCCCCCTCCGGTTCTAGTAAGTAATAATGCAAAGCAAAGCAGAAGATGTGCTACTCCTTTCTGCCTCTCTTCCCCGCTCGCTTCTTATCCCTTTTCTGTTGCACTGAAATTTTGAAGTTAACCATCTATTTTTTTTTCCATCTGTATCCCTGCTAAACTCCACCTCTCTCCCCTGTGATGTTCAGCTGGCTCTCTCTAGTTGCTCATTTCTTTTCTTTTTTTTTTCCTTTTACCCCACATCTCTACACTTGGTGAGCCCTTGGAGCTTCATTATTAATAGATCTCTCTGTCGCCACGTCCTTTCATCACAGAACATCACACTAACCTGCACAGAAGGAATTCTTCCACATATCTGCTTTTTATATTTAGACTAATGACAGTTTGCCGCTGATAGATTGAAGGAAGGAGGAATGAGAAGGGGGGCTTGTGCATATGTCGGTGCATGGAGCAGCAAAACAGAGCCGAGAGAGAACAGAGGGAGCAATTGGAGATAAGGATGTGGGCATATGTTAGTTTGTTGTAATGCAGTGTGATTCAGGGTGAGGAGCGAGGGAAGGCAGGAATAAAAGGGAATTTGATTAGGGATTCTCTCTGTGGAGAGGCTCTCAGCCTCTGAGCTGCTAGAAAGAAACGATCGACAAAGTGGCAACTTCTACCCTGACAGCACTGGGCTTTCCTCCACATGGCCCGACAGTAAGAGACGAGGGGATGCATGGGTAAACTTAACAATTGGACCAGGCTGCAGAGAGCTACTCTAAAGCGACCTCCTTTGACAATCAAGACACAACTGAGTGATTTATTTGAGCAAATAATGGCTTTGATAAAATATTCTGGATGACTGTGTGGTGTTAGCTGTGCAGAACCAATTTCAAACTCACACAGATTCATTTTTAAGTCAATGGGATTCAATTTCAATCCCTTTGATTTCCATTTTAAATGGGATTTTTTTTCTATTTTTGAAAAGAATTTGTCTCTGGGGTTGCAATACCTGTGTTCCACCAGTAGGTGTACAAAACATCGGTGTTGATAACATTGAAGGAGATCCTGAGTCAAGTTTTTTATTACCTTAATTTTTCATTTTCCTCTCAGCCAATAACTTTTTCAACTTACTAACCTCATTATGAGTTTAATGAGTCAACAACAGTGTTTTGGGGATTCTAGTGTAGAAAGTGAGTCGACTCTCAAGATGCCATCATTTTCATTTCTAATAATAATCACAGGATATCCAATCCTGTGATATATTTTTACAAATATTTGCCATTCGTCCCCAAAACGTCAGTTGCGAACAGAGTAAAGCATCTCTGTTTTGCAAATTATCCCCATCGCTGCAGGACAGATCCGGCTTTTCAATGCATCGTTTAATTTGTTCAAGCTTGTAAAGTAAAAAAAAAAAATTCACCTCTTTTGTCTTCTTTTCCTGGAAATGAAGATAGGAAAGAGGGTGAGGATGACGTTGATGCTCAAACTGAACCAACAGTCATCTCTGAAGCTGAACGGTCGCCGGCTGTTACACACGAGCCTTTAACTTCTCCTTTGGAAGGTGCGAAACGTAGTTTAGCCATAGATGGAGATACCAAGTAGATTTTCCTTTTTACTGTAAAAAGAAGTAGCGGAAGCCTAACTCCATAATGTCACTTCAGTCCTGTCTAGAGTACACCAGCAGACATGTAGTTCTAGTTACACCAACAGTTGCACACACTGCAGAAAGAAAATGTGTCTTTGTTATTTAGTCCTAAAACGGCAAATCTACCTTTGCATGACGATCACACCAACAGAAGCCAAGTGCTTTTGTGATTTTGCAACTATAAAATGCTTAAGGCTATTTTTTTCCTCTTAAGCTCCCCCACTTTAAGATTCTGACACTTACTTCACCAATATTTCTTAAAGAAGTGCTTCAGTATTTTGGGAAACATTCGTCTGGCTGTCAGAGAGCTGGAACAGATGATTGACAACACTCTCATGTCTGTTTCTCAGATATGATGCAGCAGACAGCAGCTGTTTAGCTCATCCAGAGACTGAAAACAACAGAAAGCAACAATCCTGGCCTACAAGACAATGAGACACCTTAGGTTAACCTTTCCTTGTTTTGCAGTCAATATGAAACATATTATGGAACCAATGAGGACATGTTTGTTGGCTTGGCACTGCCACAGCTTGGAGAAATCATTGACTGCACAACAACTCCTAGGAGTATAGTTTGTAGAGATTTCGCTGAGATTATTAGAGTAAGTTAAAACTGGTTTAATATGTGAGCTTCAGAGGTTCTAAATGGGCAAAATTTCAGTTCTCGGTCATATGCTGCACTGACTTGTTGATTAGTTTACAAAGAAATATGTTTTCAATTTTGTAGAAGTGACAGTGCCAGAAGTTTGAAAACACTCATGGCCATAAATGTCAAATAAAGGTGCTTTTTTTTTTTTGTTCAAGGTGAAATTATTACACCATGATTTTAGAAACAAGAACTGACTTCATACATTTGAGTTTATTGTGAAGTCCCTCCAATCAACACAGGGTCTTTATTATGCATGCCAGCTAAAATCTACTCACACCCTGTTAGTCTTTGGTTTAATGCATCTTGGGAAGTTGCAGAGAAACCCCTATCTTTTGTAGCCATCATAGTTCTCTCTTATCAGACATGGTAGTGTTCCTTTAAATCATTTGGCTTCCTGGAAAAGACCTGGCTTTCAAGAATAGTCCATAAATTCACTTATTTTCCCATTTGGCGCTATACCAGGAATAACATGTTCAACTGCTTTATCAATTCCCAAACCAGCTTTGATCTGTGTTTGGGTATATGGTCCTGTTGGATCACCCAATCTCACCAGAACTTTCACACACACACACACACACACACACACACACGAAAAGAAATCACTTTGGATGTTTCGAAACAATCTAAGTATATCAGCTTCACTCCTAACTAAGATGTTGGAGCACCATTCATGTTGGGGGATGAAAAAGTGGCAAACTTATGGAATAAAAATCATCACACAAAACTTGAATCGTCTCGGCTTCAATCAGACCAACCGGGAGGAGATTTATTCAGCTCATCTACATACGCATTACAAATTCCACAATTACAGCAAATCTTCCACAAAGCTCCCACTTTTTACTGATTACGTGACCTTTTATAGGACTTCATACCTATTGGCTGCATTTAGATGTTTCGACCAATGATGTCCTCTCCTTCCACTTGGCTCATTTCATACTGGACTTCCATGCGCAAATCATCCACAGCTGGGAGATTTCAAAGCCGACTGTGTAATAAATAGCTTACAGCACTTTAAGAGTTTCTGTCTCTGAAATTCACTCTGATGACTTTAAGCTGTGGAGAGTGAAAACATAAGGAGGCAAATGGATTATGTGTACTGATTAGTTTTTAACTTGCTAGTGACCTGATACATCAACATGTACACAGTAACGCACACACATTTTCGTAGCTAATATATGTAGTAAACTGTAATAATATTCTCATTTAAGTTTGGGAGTAGGTAAAACAAAAATGAGTAGGTAGGTGGAAAGTGGAAAGCTGAATTTCCTCTTTTGAAGTTTCTCTTTATTTGATCATGATAGCGCAGCGGAGTCTAAGAAGCCTCTTTTGGTGTCTGCATATACAAAAACAACCCCCAGAAAGAAGCCTACTCTTGAAAATTAAAAAAGACTTTTTTTTCTATCAGTCCAAAATATCTGACCACTTTAATAAGTGGCATGAATTTTTCTCCTTCTGGATGTTTAAATGATGCAGTCACATTGTAGCAGGAACTTCCTACACATTTGTGACAAATCCAATGTGCGCTCCTGTGGACGTGTTTATAGACTCTGACAGTCGGGGTGTTTGTGTCAGTGCAGAAATCATACATAATTCATCCTCCAACTTACTGGAGGTCTTAGGCTGAACGTTGACCATTTCTCGGGCTATTTATATCCCTGACATTAATGTTAGATGTGGATTGTCCTGTCTTGAAAGCTGGGTTGTCAAAGTGTTGTGGATATTCAGACTTCATTTGTTCTGACTGACTGATCTGACACAACCCCCAGAGAGATGGGAAAAGTTTCTGTCAGCTGCCTTGATGTACAGTAAAGTGGTCTTTAAAGCCCTTAAAGCACAGCTTGCCTTCATACTAAATTAAAACCTGCCATCTTGGTAAGCAGCTGCACCTTTACTGCCATGCCAAAACGGAAGTCAAAACGTGGGATGCGCTTGGATTTCCACATCAACGTGATGTCATCGGACTTTTTCTGGTCTTGAAGGAATCCATTAAGTGTGGGCGTTTTGAACAGCGCAGCAGTTTTGTTGTTTGGCTGACATCAGGAGGAAACTCAAAAGAGTTCAATGATTAGCAATGACTCAGGAGAATCTGACTGAAGCTTCAACTAAGGGACTCGTGAGCCTTTGAAAGTTCATCATGAAGGACTTCAGCTTCCGATAACATGCACGTTTCAGTTAAACTTAAGTGAAACAGAAACATTTTTTCTGATCTTAAACTACCTACAGAGTGTTTCTTTTTAAGTTGTGTGTTTTTGCTGTACCTTTGCAACCTTAATTCAAGTGTCACATATTGATTTTCTGATTCAGTACCTTTCGGAGTGGAGATTGCATGTACTGTGTGCTGTGCATGCATGGGTTTTTGATGGCTTTCTCCCACAGTCAAAAACGTAAATGTTAGTTTAAGGAGCCTCTCCAGCTGCCCCTTATAGAAAACTTATGAAAACTAAGGTGTGTATTTGTACTCAGACCCCTTTACTCTGAAATGCCTAAATAAAATCCAGGACATCCTATTAGTTTTGGTTTGCAGGGTAGGAAGTTTAGACTTTTCAGACAAAATACTGTTTTGGACAGAAGAGCTCCTGTATGTGGAGGCAGCATGATGCTGAGGGTTTTTCTTCAACAGGGATCACAAAAGATTTGAGCCAGAGGAGGTGTTTCATGACCCCAAACTTACAGCTGCAGCTACATTTAGGCCGAGCATGTTAGTTTTCAGATGACCGAGTCAAAGTTCAGATCCAAATCCAATTGTGAATCCGGAAGATCTGGAAACTGATGTTCACAGACACTCCCAGTTTGATTCAGGTTGTGTAACAGACAAAAAAAAGGTTTAAAAATATGGATATGTATGCTCAGAGAGTAAAAGAAAAAAGGAAGTTAATTCTAGAAACATACATGCTACTAAATGATTGCATTTAATATAAGTAGCTCAAAGGGTTCAGCTGTCCTTCTGGGAGACCATAATGAAAAATCCTATCCAACAGCCAACTTGTACCTTTTTCAAAATCATTGGCTTAGAGGAGTGTATTTAGGTTTTAGCCTGACCCTGTTGTATGTAAACCGCGTTTTTGTGTATAGTGTGGGAGAGTGTGTGTGTGTGCATGTTTAGATTTATGGCAGGCATATGGTGCAGTTCAGTGGAACCCATAAATCATCTCCATCTCCTATGTGTCCTCCCGGGGATCTGAGGTCTTAGGCCCCGTTCTCACCAAGCAGCCGCCACTACTGTTTGCACACGCACACTCTACAACACACACACAAACACACTCACAACACACTGACATGCCAAGCTTTTATGCTGCTGTGTAGCTAAGGTGCTATGATGTCTATAAGTAGTTCACGTTACACCATTAATTATTTTAAATGACAAAAAAACTTTAAGTTCTCGTCTTTTCTGAAGCTTCAAGGTATTCGATCAGAATTGGAAGTTAGAAAATAATTGTAGCATAATTGTAGGATTTTATTTCATATCTTAATATTTTCTGGTTGGACAGGAAGGAATAATGAAAAGCGAAGGGATTTGTCGTTTGTGTCATGTTATGACTGCTGCCTGCCCAGATGTATCTATGAAATCCTTACAGCAAACAGTATGTGTTGGACAGCCATGTCATAGTACTCTCATCCTTTGTCTTGTCTCTGCCCCAGTTACATCAGTGAGCTCAGAGGATTAGCGATCTATTGGCAGCAGAGTCTGATCCACCGGGCACGCAGCTCATTGGTCAGTCTGGACAGATGGGTGTAGGCATGGTGGGGGGTTTCAGGTCATAGTGATCCAATCCTTGAACCCTGTCATAAATCTACAAGCCCCGACCACATGACCTTCACGTGACCACTGTTTTATTTTTCATCCAAAATCTGGAACTTAACAAGAGCTTCAAAATGCACGGTCACGTGGTCGGACACGTGCGGAAAAGTGTGCGAACATGGGCTGGTGTTCATGCTTCTCTCCTCAAATCCTTGAATTTTCACAAAAACCAACCTCGCCTCCAGTTATCGACTGATTGGATCATGGCTTGAAAATCATGTGACACATTAACAACATCCATGCTGTTTGACTTCCATTAAGATTTCGTGCAGATGCTAACAGATCCTGAATCACGATGGCTTCATTATTGCGAAGCCAAATCAGCGTCTCACACTCTTGTAACGAATGATGAGAATGCTAAGACTGACAAGTGACATTTAGGCATTATTTACACTTTCTTAGATGATTTCAGAAGAAGTGATAAATGATCTCATTATATGCAAATCCATTTGTGAGGAGGACACCTAGACGTGTGTAAGCACATGAACAGAGGGGATGCGTTGGGCATTGTGTGTGTGCAGTAGGTGCGTGTGTGTGTGTGTGTGTGTGTGTGTGTGTGTGTGTGTGTGTGTGCGTGTGTGTGTGTGTGCCAGAGAGACTGTGTCATCATGGGACTGTTAGTGAGTCCGTTTGGACAGATGGGTGCATTTCTACAGGATTATGATGGATATCAGTTCAGACTGTTGATGCCGTCCATGAGAGAGCAATGGTGCTGTCAGATGGATGCAAACAAAACTTTTATTTTACATTTTTCTGTGCATGCAGAGGATTCGGACCTCAAAGCCCCCGCTGCTGAGGTTGGAAACTCACTTTTCAGTTTTCTAAACCCTCATCATCTTGATAAAAGTGAAGGTAGGCACGATGCATAGAACCTGCCCCAGATAATTTAGCTGTGCTTCAGTGTTGTTCTACTACAATAGATAATTGCACCCTCTAAAAATTGCTGGGTTAAAAATAATCTAATTTAGGTGGTATAGTTGAGCTCAAAGTTATTCCTACACCTTACAGAGTCAGATTTAAGACCAGTTTTATTTTTTACAAAGAATCTAATGATTAGGGTGATGGGAAGGGGGCCTTCCATCCTTAAAAATGTGGAGCTTTTAAATACCGGCGGAACATTTAAAAAAGTGACCAGAGATAATAAGAAGGATTTTGTTGCTTTGAAAAAAATAAGCCAGCAGTTTTTGGTGTGTGGGCGTGTGTGTGTGAGAGTTTTATGATCTGCAGAAATATTAGTGAATGTAGAACACATAACCTGCTTGCTCAACCGTTTTTTGCCCCCTCCTCTTAGTTTGCCCACTAGCCATTTGTGCTTTTTAGCTTGTGTTCTGAAAACTTACGAAGAACAAGAAATTCCTAAAATATTTTCAGGCATAAAATTATAGAATGTTATCAAGCGCTCTTATAACCAGTGAGTAAGGTCGCTTTTATCTGTTCTGTCTTTCAAACCATGCAGTGTATTCAGTGTAGCAACTCGAATGTATGTACAAAATAGAATATAGTAGTAATTTGGAATTAATCTTTGTTATGTCAGTCCTGTAATGGAAGACGAGTGTCATTATCGGGGTAGATTCTGTTACAGACGCCATTATCTAAATGCAACTTAAGTTACACGGTGTGAAGAGGAAATTCTTGATCGATCTGGCTGACAGAAAAAAAAAAAAAAAAAACTTCTGAGAATCGTCTATCCAGATTATCAACCAAAAAGAAAAACTGCAGTCATAAATAAATATTCTACGGTAATAAAGAGATATGATTATAAACAGACAAACACATTTTTAGCATCGCTAATAATATGAGATGTGCTACCTATAACAGAAAAAGAAATGTATTTCTTTGCAGTATTTTTGAGCTGAGATAAATGTGGCGTATGTAAAGTGCAAAATATTAAGGAAGTAAATAAAAACATCGATAAAGTAGTACTGTATCTGAAAGGCTATTTGTGAGGACATATACTTTTGTATTTTCAATGACAAATACCTGTCAATACAATCATTAAATCAGTAGGAAACACAGTGATGCCTCCTAAAAAAGAGAATTTATGGATACAAATGATGGTATTCATTGGTTCTCAGCATAGTGAGAATTTAAGCATACACAGTCCAGCGTATGACTGGGTAACACCACAATGAATGATATTGTATTTTTATTTATTTTACAACCACGTCAACAATGGTCACACCCCTAATATGCACAATGTTTGTAAGCTGAACAGTATTTCCAGCAGTGAAAGGGTTGTGGAACAGCTTTTGAATTTAGCCTATCTCAGCAGTGTGAAATCACACTTTCATTGTGTGTTCTCACTTTCTGCGTGTGCGTGTGTGTGTGCGAGTGTGAATTAGCAAAAGAAACGCTAGGCTTTCTTCAGATAAACAATCTGAGGCAGCATCTCTTATGCTAATGCCTTAGCTTGCTCATTCCTCATTGCATTTACATTCTCTGTCCTCCTGCACCTGATTCAACAGACAGCAGAGCTCCAGCACCAGAAAGCAGATTTACAGAGGGCTCAGTCCCTCAAACGCACCACAGGTTATCCACCCTCACTTCATCTGAGCCTCCGCTGGTACCGATGGGACAATCTGACATGCTTCCTGTCAGAACAGAGCTCCATCCTCCTTCGTTGTCGCCTCCGCCGGGGGAGGACGGAGTTTCCCCGCCACGGGAGTTCACTCGTTCAGAAACAGTCCCTGAGCTTTCACATCTGTCCCACCCTGTTGCAGAAGGTTCCTCTCATCACTCTGTCACTAATCATCATCATCATCATTACATAGAAGAGACTACTGTAAAAGTTCAGCATCATTCAAGCCTAACTGATGGAGGTAAGGCACACCATTGACTAGATTAGTCAAAATCTGACTTGGGGGATCATTTTCCAACAAGGCTGCTTTATTTTGGGATCATATTTATGTTATACTGCATCATCTCACATGTCAGAGGAAATTGTTGAGTTCACTGAGATTTTCTCACTGAGGTTGTGAGGCTGAGCAAGCGCACTGATGAGGGAAAGTTTAATGTGCGATATAGGGAAGTCTTTGAAGGAATGACTTCAGTTGGCATTGTGTTTGCATCATTCAGAGGCATTGAGGGGATTGAGGAACATCAGCCACAGGATCAGAGCCAAGAAAAGACACGAAGACAAAGCAGACAGAATCGGGGCAAAGACCAACTTAACCTCACCCAGCTGCAGCACATTACAAACTACAGTGTCTCCAGCATTAATGTACAAACCCTGGAGCATAAATAGAGACGTATTGTACTGTTAGAGGTAACTGTCTGTTGGTTTAGGCATGGTGTCAGCGTGCCTGCCAGGGGGCAGATGAAGAGCTTCATCACTGTCTATCCTTACAAAGCCCAACCGACTCTCACACATCCCTTCGCTTTTAGTCGCTGCAGAATGAGCAAGAACCTGGAATGCCTCCGCTGCCAACGTCTGATGTCAGACAGTTTTGGGGCTGAGCTGAGCTGACTGAGATTAATACCGAGAATCATCCTGCCCCCGAGGGAGCACAGGTTACCGAGATCAAATTCATTTACGCTCTCCGCTGCGCAACAGCAGCCCCCGAAACAACCCGTGATTCAGAATCCCGCTTCGCTACGGCGAGCGAGTGTGACAGATGTGTGAGAAGGCGGGTCTGGTTGGGCCAGAGGAGGACACAGTCAGAGAGACGTAGGCAGGGAAAACTTTGATGAGATGCAACGATGGCATGATGCCAGTTGTGTGAAACTGCTGTGAGAACAGCAGCCGATGTCCTGTCTCACCGGAGCCCCGGGAAAGTAGGGAAGAGAGTGAGGGAGGGGGGGAGAGAAAAGAGCGAGTGGGCGGGAGGTAGCCTGGAGGGGGATGCACCGCAGGGGAGCAGGATGCTTGCTGAATCCCCCCTGTCTGAAAAGAACGCACAGCGCCCGCTCTAAACACCTCACGGGGGGGAACACAGATGGAGGCATACAGCTCTGTAGTCTCTAGCGGTCCGGCAATCATTAGTCCCTCAATGACGTTCATGGTGTGGTCACTCACTTTGATTAGTTATTCACATTTTTGTTAGCAATCATCTCTTTGAGGAAGACTGTGGTGGTTTAACTTAATGAACCATGCTTTTGTTGATGAAAATGCTTGATCTACATTTAAGTCTGACCAGCAGCAGTCTGACCAATAGTTTATATTGTATTTTATCTGATAGAAAAAAGGGTTATAATTATGCACAGAGTCTCAAATGCATACACTGTATGTACTGCGCTCTAATATTTAGTTACATATCCTTTAGCAAGTTGCAAAGAAATAACACACTGCTTGTGTCTGTCAAGTGGAATTATTCTGGCTGGAAATTTGATCTGTCTTCTTACAAGAAAGGTAGAGTCCCATTAAATTAGCTGGTTTCCTGACATTTAAGCTTTGCCCTCTACCATTTCCAGTAGAGTAGAAGGTGAGGACACTACAGAAGTGCAATGATAGTCTGCTTTAGCAGTTCCAAAGCCATGTCGATGTGCGTTTCAAATCATTGTCTTGTTGGAAAATTCAATTGTATTCAACAGGCTTATCTGTTGATTTGAGCTGAATTTGAAAATCAGCTTTCTTCATTATTTTACCCACTGATGTTGTTTGCTGCACCAGTATCATTGGCAGCATAAACATTTGCAAGTCTTACATTGACTCTTCCAAACACACATTTTGTCCTTAGAGAAATGTCCTCTGAACATACAGCATTTCACAAGAAAGCATTTGATTTCAACATTTAGGCAGCTTCACGTTTCAGATGTGATAGAAGGTGTCCACTTTGGACAGATCATTCTTTCATGGTCAGCTGCCACCTCAGACTACGCTGATGTTATACACCTCAGTTATATTTTTATACAGGCATAAGCCTACATGGTTCCTGGATTGTTCTTGAACATCAGGAGTGAAACTGTGCCACAGCTGGATGATTCAAAAGAATAATTACCTCAAGCACATATTGAAGCTGGTTTGGAATGGCTAAAGCTGGCTAATATTAAGCCTCTGTAATGGTCGACCTCAGCCTTGTTGGAGATTTATGGGTTTTGCTTAAAAGCAAAGGCTGTGCCAGTAACCTGCCAAATAAGCTTTATCATTTCTGATAAGAAGAGTGGTCAAATATTCAGCCAGACATATGCCACAACCTTGTTAATTCCTACAAAAAACTGTCGTTTTTCGGAAAAATTTTATGAAAAAATTCAAACTCGTTCACCTAATTTCTGTTTTGAAAATCCCTTAAAGTTCATGCCGTTGATGTGTTTCTGTAAACTTTAGACCTGCTCTGTATTAACTAAAGTAGGTTCATATCTCTCCTTTTCTGTTGGACTCAATCTGTTAGCCCAAAAAGCACACAGTAGAGGATCTTGGGAACAATATAAAGCCCTGAAGGAGAAGTAGGCAGAGGCAATTAAAAATGCGTTACAATTGGTATGTGTGTGCTAGGTTAGCTGGTATTGATTGGAGATGTTTTGTTCTCATCTCGACACAGGAAAATACATCCGTGAGAAGGTGTTGCTGTATCATAAGCCAAGTATTTTGTGCTTTGTCTGGGTATATTTTGGATAGAAAAGGGGGAACGAACATTCAGACACATTATGACATTCTCATAAAAGCAGGAGCATGTCATACCTTTCACACCCAGAGTGAAAATGTAGCGATGAAGAAGCTGCTCAAGCCCCTCTGACTCTCACAGCCCTTTTATTTCCCCCCGAAGCCCAGGGCTGAGGCCCCCAAAGGGACGATCTGCTATCTGACAGAGAGGGAGAGAGAGAGAAAGAAAGACAAGAAAAAAGAAAACTAGGTCTTAGCAGGAGGCAGGAAGACAATAGACACTATCAGTAATCTTTAGCCGCTGCAGCATCAGCCTAATTATGAAGTTTGTATTGTTCAGGCTGCTGAGGAAATACCCCACGAGCTCTCTGTTCTTGTTTTGTTGATGACTGTGGTTCTTCAGTTTCCCACAAGTCTGTACATGAGAGTCATGGACACAAGGCAACAAGCTCCACTGAGCATGAGCAAGACAGGGAGAAAGAGGAGGACGAAGAGGAAACATCTGAAACGACAGGTATTTCACGTAAATGTAGAGGCAGACTTAACTCTCAGCGCAGAACAGTGTGCAAAATAAAAAAATTTATTATGGACGTTGACAGCTCAGAGTGAAAAATGGCCATATAAAAACTCAAGGTCAGATCTATATAAATTCATCTCTTCGCTGACAAAATTGAGGCAATTTTTGACACCAAGAGCATCATCATAGATTCACTTAGACAGCGACTGAAGCTGATGGGTTCAAAATGAAAAACAGACTTTTAGAGAAAAGGGGGAAAATAAATTTCACCTCCTTTTGAGGACCTTTGTGTAAACAGTATTGCTCTGTGATAGGTGCCCACAGTCCACAGCCCCGACACGAGACCCACGGCCACAAGCCAACAACTTTATCTGAACATGAAGGGCAGCAGAGAGAGGTGGAGGGACATGCAGAGGCTAAAGGTATCCATTTTGTCTAGATGGTAGTTCTTTAATCATCCGTAGTTTATTCTAATTGAGTAAACATTTGCTCTTAAGGTGATTTCATTTTAACTGTGAAGTAGATCTACCAGCAAATCCCTGCATTTAAAGCTGTTTGGATTAAACAAATTGAATAAATATCTTTCAACACAAATGCCATTTTAATGACTGCACCAGTTTTATAATTATTAAACCCATTTCTAAAAACGTTTGGGTTTGTGTGCGGCTTCCTCCTTTTTCAATTCCCACTAGATTTTCAATAGTGATCAAGTCAGGGAACTATGATATCCGATCCAAAATCCGGATTTTAAACTTTCCTCTTGTTCAAAACCTTCTACAGGAATATTTAATCTCTTCGCTGATGTAGTCTTCCTCACCATCACATCATGCAGCAGTGGTTGTAAAGCCATTGTTTAATTGCAGACACAGGCCACACATTATGCCAGAATATAAGACAGGCAAAGAGCAAAGGCTGGATAGCAAATATTTGTATCTGGGAACCATAAATATATTGAAGCTGCAAGTATTTTCCTATCAAGGGGACAAAGTTTTCAGCTGATCTCAGGATAATTATGGAGAACTTAAAAAAAAAAGGTGTCTGGTTTATTTGATGAGCTCTGGTTACAGCTTTCGGAGTCGTTGCCCAGACTGTTACAGAGGATCCATAACTTAACACTAAGTGGGGGCATAAATTGTGTTTGCTGCTATAAAAGTTATTAGAGCTGGCAATATGCAGCGCCTTGTATTAGCTGCGGCTCAGATGAGGCACTCTAGTGTTTGCTATCTCACATCATTATCACAAATCAGTTTGTACAGCTATTAAGATAAAAATCTATGTAATCTGGCATCCCACTTTCGTTGTCTGATAACAGAAGTCATAAAATAATTGGCTCATTACCAAAACGAGTTTTCTGCCGAGCCTATCGGATAAGTTGTCCTTTTTCCATACAATGATCAACCTACTCAGGTTTTCTTAGATTGAATAATTTCCAGTTTAATCAATCATACACCATTCAGAGTGAAAACTGCAACCAAGAAAATTAAAGGAACTATTGAAATACAGTATATAGTTTTGAAATTTCCTTTGCTATTTCAGTTAACCTTGTGATTTTTCAGACCTCCACAAGTCAGAAGAGTATACACATGAAACTCATGGCCACAAAATACCCTCATCCGCGCATGGAGAGAAAGGGAAGCAAACAGAAAATCATGCTGAAATTAAAGGTATCTCTTCACATGTGCAGGCAATATTACCTTGAACATAACAGAACATTTTAGTTCTTTATGCTTCTTATGATAATTCTGTTGTGTCAGACCCCCATGCATCTATGGGACACAAACATGAAACTCATGGACACTCAACAAAAACCTCCTCTGGGCACGTAGAAGACAGCAGTAATACTGAGAAGACAGGTATTTATGAATCTGAGAATTAGTTTTAGTAATTAGCTCAGTAGAGTTTCATATGTTTGGTGAGAAACAGTAGAAAATGTTTGAGATTTCGCTGAAAACCTTGGTTTGCCAGTTTCCCATTTGGCGGAGGGACATATACATGAGGCTCATACATCAGCTGGCTTGTCTGAACATGGTGAAGAGCAGCACACAAAGGCAAATCCTCACAAGACAGGTAACCGAATTTCTGTATTCACGTTCTGATCGGTTGTTCTGGAATTAAACATTAATCAAAGACCCTCTTAGGTCACTGCTTGAGTGCGATAAAACAAAAACAAAAGAAATCCTACCTAGGCAAATACTATTATTTTTTTTTGGGGGGGGTTAAATTAATTGTCATTGTAGTTTGAAAATATTTACTTATATAATTGGTTTCAGAGACAGAATTTTTTTTTAAAAATCACTTAAAATCACAATGCCCTAACTTAGAAAAAGCATTGCCAGCTTGATGGCTACTAAAAGAGCTGTTGATGTTCAACTCCCCAGACGGTTTTTCTCATTTTGGAAATAACAATCGTGTCTTGATTGTTTCCAACGAGTTAGAGGGACACGGACATGAGATGCATGGCCACAGAACAACTTTACCTGAACATGAAGAGGGAAAAAACACAAAGTCTCAAACAGGTATGTAACGTAGCAGCTCTGTAGTGTCACGTAGGTACATAATCTACCGTAGCAGTAGAAACCAATCGTGGTTAATTTATCAACATGACCTCTAACAGTAGCAAATGACCCCCTGACAGAAAAAAGGCAGGAATGCATCTTAGTGTCTGCTTTCTTCCTGGCTTTGCTTATGAAACGGCAACTGTGATGTGACAGTTTCCCACATGTTTGAGGGACACGCACATCAACCGCATGGCCACAAAACACCCACTTCATCCCAGTCACATGGAGAGAAAAGCCATGAACACGGGCATGAAGACATAAAAGGTATATTCTTGTTTTTAGAGTTTTTCTCATTTTAAAGCTGTAGCTCTGCCATGCCTGTTGGTGTAACCAGAAACACATTTCTATGTGGCTTCAGGTCTTAGGAAATTCTGATTCTGTAGTAAAATCTTATTTATTCATGAAGTGAGTGTATAGGTTTTTATGTGTGCCAGATATAGATGCTAAGTGTGCACTGGATGAAAGGTGTGTATATGAATGGAAAAATAAGTAACTTTTTGTAGTGGGTTTTCATTGATCCCCTCATACTTCATAAGTAGCTGACCATCTTGCATTGAAAGATCAATCAGCCATAAACCGTCCATGAGCGCTCCCAAGTGATCAAGTAATATCAGCTTATTCCAACAGAAAGTTGAAGTCTGTCTTGTCAGAAACTTCGAGAATTTAGCATGCTGAGGTGAGTGAATCCTCAACAGGACAGACAGTGTTTGAATAGAGTATCATGAGATAAATTTATATTATTGGGTTCAGAAATATTCCTTTCAACAGTTTCATAACTTTGTCACACATTAAGTTTATATTTCATTTCTAAACTTTGGTGCTCATACCACTGAATTTGTTGTCATGGCCAAAATTACCAATAGCTGTAAATTGTATTGCTATTTATGCTGCAGTATACCACAGAGAGTTAGGAAATACTTGAGCAGTAAAATTTTAAAATGCATGGCAGGCAGGTGGAGCCTGGTGTAGGGATAGAGTGGACGTCCTTAAGCTGGTAGTCTTTGACAAAGTTATTGTAAAAATATATAGATGTGTTGCTTTCATAGTAATGATTGTGGTGTTTCAGCTCACAGCAGTCATGAAGAAAACATACATCAGGCTCATGGTCATGAAGCAGCATCTGAACACAGAGCAGAGGGTGAAAAATCCCCAGAACGGCAAGGTATCATTACAGGATGTAACGTAAAGCTTAATGCCATCAATGAATGCTTGAACTCTAGTTTATTTCTGTGGTAGTCAATGCAAAGTCAACAAAAAAAAAGAAGATTGACTTTGAAAGTCACAATGCTGTAAACATTAGAAGCTTTTAAAAGTTTTTTTTTTTTTCTTGTTATTATCTCAATTTTCATAAAAATCTCAATGTTCCAGTTTTCCACAACCATGAGAACCACGGACACAAAACAAGCTCAGTGGAAAATAGGCAAGAGGAGACTAACAGCATAGGTATCTTGTTTACTTGTGGGGCTGGGGTTTGTTTCGTTATCTTTTTATCAAAATTAAAGTTACCAGGGATTTAATTTTGTTTTTTCCTCAAGAGAAACAAACATGAACAAACGGGTAGAAAGACACTGAAAGCTTGATGTGAGAACTAAAATATAATTAAGAAATATACAAATTTATTTTTATTATTTTGTTCTTTGCAATCTTGCTGGGTCAGACACACATGGGCACAACACCCAGGGACACGTTAAACCAGCCGGTCACGGGCATGAGGAGCATCCACACAGAACAGCTGAAACTACAGGTATTAGCATATAGATTGTTTCAACAAACAGACATAAAAGTTTAAAAATCAAAGTTGGAAAAAATTAGCATTTGCATGTCATGTCATTTTGGACAACTTAAATTCCATGGATGTTACTCGTGTGGTATTTCACGTCTGGAATGAAAGGTAATAATTATGCTGTGTGTTGCTAACGATGATGTTTATCAGTCTCCCATACATCTGAGCGACAGCTTCATGCAACGAAAGGTGAGGCAAAACATACAAAAAGAAAAGCTTTCTGTCATTGTGATCGACTCACAGGTAGAAAAACCGTCCTGTAGCCAGCAGAGTTTCCTTACATCAACAGCCGTCTCCCTGTAGTTTCACGTTTTCCATCTTAGTTTTTTATACACATACATTCACTTGGAGCTCCTAACCTCTGTAGTATCCTGAGAACTCATAGTCATTCAGCAATATTAGCTCCACCCCAATGAAGTAGATGAGAAACAGAAATATAAAAGCGAAACATACTTTTAATGGATGACGTTACAATAATGTGTTATGTTAGGCCATCACGCATCTGAGGAACATTCGCATGGGACTCTGAAGCATCAAACATCAAATCATCATGGAGAGGGCCACATAGAAACACAAGCTGAAAGGAAAGGTACCCTTATTAGTTGTAGTGGTTGGAACTGCATTATGTGGTAGAACTGCATCGGGTGACTTAGGTCGATATGTGGAAGGCTTGAAATGCAAGAGATATAAGTCACACATGATGTATTTTATAAATTGGAGCTTTCCTTCCTGACACAATGATTTGGGAGCTCATGAAAGGTATTACGTGTGATTGTGGGATTTTTCATAGTCTGATCTATAATTGACTCTTTTTTTATTCATTTGTTAGAAGGAGTTTTTCTTATTAAAAAGAAAACAGAACCAAAGAAAAATCCCATTTTGGACAATTCTAGCACATTTACCTCATAATAAATTCATAAATGAAGTTTGTAGATGTACAGAAAATGTATTTATTATTGCAGTGATTTAAAAAAAAAAGCTATTCCAAAGATTAGTTTACATTCTCTAGTCTAAGCCATGGTGAAAATCTACTTTCGCTTTTGCTGGTCTACTATGTAGTGTTTAAAAGATCTATGCCAATAGTTTTTCGTTTATTTAATAGGAACTGTGATGATTTTCAAGAAAAAATATTTGACTTGCTCACAAGCAAAAGTAGATATACAATCTTTGAAAAATTTGTCCCTGGAAAAGATGGAGGAAAATCACTTGCCTTTCAGGGCTTCAATAGATTTGCCCACAGGTTACACCTTGTAAAAATGTATGAAAGTAAAATTAAACTTCTTTTAGTATTCTTATTATTGTTTTTGTATTAACAATAAAATTGATGGGCTAGACCAGCACACATCTGAGGAACATGGACATGTAATTCAGAGCCACAAATCATCTCATCATGGAGAGGAGAGAAAAGGTAACACACTTCTATTATTAAGAGAATAACAATGTTTTCTGAATGGCTGCCAAAAAAAAACAAAAAAACATCTTAAAGACGTGTATTATTTTCATGATCGCTTTGTCAGCCCCTCACAAATCCGATGGACATGTTCATGAGACTCATGGCCATGAAACAGCAACAGATGAGCAAGGGCACGGTAATACTCAGAAAGCAGGTATCTATTCAGTTTGTGTTCTTGGCAGTGGTTTCTTTATATTAGTGTGCATGCCTACCAGAAACAGCAAAAGTGGATGTGAATGTTTGCTGCGTATATTAATGAACATTATTGCATCAGTCTCCCAGATGCATGAGAGGCTCGCACAAGGCCACAAAACAATAGCCTCACCTGGACATGGAGAGGAAGGGCATGGACACAATAAAGTAGAAAGGAAAGGTATACAGTATGGATGTAATAATCTAATCGCAATAATCTGTAGCTGGACTGATGGAAACATCAGAGAGAGAAAACATCCTGCCGCTTTTTTTTGCTTTTTGCTACAGCAGAACCACAAACTTTAACGTTTTTATTGGGATTTCATGTGATGGAGCAACAGCAATTAGTGCGTAGCTGTGAACTGGAGGGAAAAGGATACAGGTTTTGACAGTTTTCTCAAATAAAAATATAAAATGTGCATAATGTACTTTGTATATTTGCCCGTTCTTCTTTGCGAATAAGCTCCAGTTCAGTCAAATTGAAGAGTTTCTATAAACAATAATTCTAGGACTTACGAAAGACTTTCAGCTGAATTGTAACATATCAATAAATAATCTAAGCTGCAGCTCTAGCTGTATGTTTAGAGTTGTAGTCGACCTCATAGGTGAACCTCTAATCCCATTCAAGTTAATTACTGTCTCTAACTGGGTTTCATCCGGTATTCATCTATCCGTCAGCTCTGACACGCTGCATAATGCTGCCACCACCATGTTTCACAGTGGGTCCGGTTGTTCTCTGATGTGCAAAACAGAGTGCTCTGTATGTAGGCCAAAAGTTAGATTTTGGTCTGCTGTAACCAGAGCACCATTTTTCACATGTGTTCCACATGTGTTGACATGGGCTGTCGCAAACGGCCCATGACGTTCTTTCAACAGGGAAAAAACAAACAAAATAAAAACACTGTTAAAAAGGTTAGATTGTTGAAAGATTTTTCCAGCTGAGCTGGGCTGAGATTTACATATACTGGGTCACTCGGCTGCCTGTCTGAGTAATGCACACCTTGCCAGGTATGTCAGTTTAAGTGGTCAACTATGCATCCTTTTCCTTTCACTGTATTTGTATGTGCTTCTTTATGTAGGTCTGTTATTAAATAAATCCCACTAAAATACACTGACGTTTGTGGATGTAACGAAGTAAGAAAAAGCTGGAGATGTGTGAATAATTTCTCAAGGCACTGCAAGTTTATAAAAATGATCTGAAATCTTAATTAGGAAATAGTAGCATACTTTTTAAAATTAGGTGCTGTATGATTTTTAAATTATATGTCACAATATTAAGAAAATAAATATACAAAATGATGCCACTGGAGCCTTAAAAGTGTAAGAAGGAAACACTTTGCTTATATTCTTAATACTAAATGATTTATTTCAGATCCCCTCAAGCCTAGTGGACACGAACATGATGCTCATGGTCACATACCAGCAACCCCACATGGGCATGGAGAAGAGGGGCATACACACACAAACACTGAGAGGACAGGTACATGCTATAGAAAGCAGGGATATCTGAGTTGAAAACTCTAATGTCACTAATACTAAATATGTAAGTTTACAGAAAATAACTGTGAAAATGAAATGTGCAAAAGGTAGATATTTACTCAGGCATTTACTCGTAAGCTAAATGAAAACATGTATTTCAGATCCTCATGAGTCTCAGACTGTTGTACATCACGGCCACAAATCGACTACCTCACACGGACATGGAGCGATGGAGCACACACACGCAAAAGTTGAAGGTACAGGTAAACTTTCAGATGGAGAGTTAGAAGTTTTTGTAAACGTTTCCAAAACATTGAGATCATCCACATTTACAAAGCATGCCCCCAAAAGAGTTTAAAGCTGCAACAAGCAGGTTTTTTTCATCTGGCATCTTATTGACAATTATTATTTCAGATGCTCATGTGTCTCACACCCATGTACATCACAGTCAGAACCCCCCAGCCTCACACGGGCACGGAAAGACAGAGCACTCCCACAGACAAGTTGAAGCGATTGAAACGACAGGTACAGTTGTTAGATGGAGCAGACATTATTCTCTTAAAATCAAATAATATATGATGCGCAACAGATATGTTTGCAAAATGGGGAGAAAAAAATGGACAACACTGTGCAGACTTGTCATTTTTTTGACAATGCTTATTTCAGATCCTCCGGTGTCTCATGGACACGGACATGAGACGCACGGTCACAAATCAACAGCCACAGATGGACACGGACATGAGGCGGACACACACAGAAAAGTTGAAGTGACAGGTATATTTACTAGATTTAGCCAAAGATTAGGTCATGGAAACATTATGTTGGTACATATGAAAAATAAAATAAAAGCCAAAATCAATTAGAAACTGAGGAAAGATATCTTTAGTGTTTTCTTTGAGATCTTAATGAATAGAAATGTTAATTCCAGGCCATGAAAAGTCCCACGGACATGAGACTCATGGTCACAGTTCAACAACCTCACATGGACACGGAGGGGAGGAGCACACACCCAGACATGTTGAAATGACAGGTAGAGCTGTTAGAAACAGCATGATGCAAAAGTATTCAATGCCTTTGACCTCTTAACATATATTTTGTAACATTATAACCAGAAACTTCAACATATTTCATTGCAGAGTCCACCTGTGAACAAGAAGAAATCTGTTGTTGGTCGCTTAGCCTCAGGCTTTATTTTAGAGTATTGGAGCAAAAAGGAGAGGAATGTAAATGCATGCACATTTTTATTTCCAAAATAATAAATAATCTACTTCACGAGCGTGTGCTACTTTTTTGTTGGTTTATCTCATAAAATTCAAATGAGATGCATTTACATTTGTAACTGCAAGTTGACAAAACGTAAAAAAGCTTGAGACATATGAATACCTTTGCAACACCATATGTTGTGGTAGTTTAATACATCAAGCATAAAAGTAAAAAAATGAAAAAAGCTACAAAAACTAATGCACAAAAACAACTAGTGATGTACAACAGACGTTTATTTGTAAGAATATTGATTCCAGATGCTTCCAAGTCCCATGGACATGAGACTCAAGGCCACAAATCAGAGCATGGAGAGGCACGGCACAGCCCAGGTACCACTCGGTTATGTATTAATATTCTACATAGAGTATAGCATAGCATAGAATACAATAGTTCCTCATTAGTTACATTTGCAATCTCCTAATAATAATAATAATAAAAAATGTTTCTGGTTGTGAAGACCCTCATAAGTCTGAAGAACATGGCCACAAATCCACATCATTTGCACATCAGCTGGAAAGTGGAGGGCACGGGGAAACTCACAGGACAGGTACCTCTTTTTCCATGCTGTTGCAGAGATCTTCCTGTAAATCAACATAAGAGCTTTACTTACATCTCTGCTGATAATGGCATTTCAGTCGCACACGGTTTTGAGGAGCACGCACACAGCACTCACGGCCACAAAGCAACAATCCCATCACGGCATGGGGAGGACAGGGAGGACGCTCACGGCCACAGGAGGGCTGAAAATGAAGGTACTTCGATTTTATGCAGTCGTTGCGACGCGCTCGTAGATTTACAGTTGCTATGAATACTACATTACATGTGAGGCAGCGGAAAAGGAGTAGATAAACATTTACAACAAATTAGGCTTGGCAGCTCACGGTGAGAGGGAAAAATGAATCTAAACTTATCTCTTCAACTGAATAATTACCTGCCAGTCAACATGAGCAATACTGCAAAATCTTGATCTGGCAGTAATAGCAGTGCCATATTATTTTATGAAAGGCCTTTAGTGATGTTGAAGGCAGGTAGTAAAAAAAAGACTTCATGGTATATGAAGTAAAGATCAAATATGCAGCTTTAGTCTAATCAGAGTGTTGTAAGCATTTGGTATTGGCTTTATTATTATTATTATTATTATTATTATTAATGTCAATAATTTTTTACTCACAAATCTGTGAATGATGCTGACTTTGTAGTAGTGTTTGTGTCATGAAAAGTATTTGCCCACTTATTTCAGTTTATATTTTTTCCTCACACTTAAATGTTTCAGATTGTCAAACCAAGAAAAACTAAGAAAATGTAAAAAAGCGAGAAAGAAAATTTTATAACTATGATTTCATTTATAATGGTATAAGCTATTCAAACCTACCTTACCCAATGTGGGAAAGTATTTTCCTCCTAAACCCAATAGCTACAGTATGTTAATTAGCAAGGAGTCATTTACGCCACTGTCAAGGAGTTGTGGCTCAACGCTCTCAGAAAATTTTTTGTAATTTAGCCACTTTGCAAGCTTGAGCGGTCTATTCAAGCTTATGCTGCAGTCATAGTCTAGACTTTTTAATTTTTATTTTCTAAGTGTTTCAAAGCTGGACTTCATGGTGTGATTCAGATGAATGACCAACTTCATGACCCACCTTAAAGACCCAAACTGGACAGACATTTCCCTTCGGGTTTTCTATTGTGGCAGAGAGCGCAAGTCATGGTTATATATAGTTACAGCAAGTCAGCAACAATAAGCCAGCATTTAACATGTTTGAAACTTAGTGTGTAATATTTTGCCAAAAGTCCTGGGGGGTCATTAGGTGTGACGAAGAAGACGTTCGTAACAACTTCCACACTGATGGATGTCAGAGATTTTATTTTTGGTTTTTTTTCAATTTGTTGTTGGTTTTCTTTAGGTCAAAGCATGATGACTTGCTAAGCAGATTTTTCAGCCTGCTTAATGGTGTCAAATTCAGTTTTTGATTCTGGCAGTAATAAAGTGTCTGTATGTCCAGTAAAGTAAAAAATTTAAAACTGACAACAAAAAAAAAACTGAAGTAATTAACAAAGGGGCAAATTATTTTCACAGCATTGTAAGTCGCTTGGTAAACCACTCATGATTCAAACCATGCTGAACGAATATAAATTGATTTTTTGAGTTGTGGATCGTTTGTAGAGCACAGTATCGTTGCAAACCACGGGAGAGGAGGAGGTGGTCACGGGACCATAAGACATGGTGTTCGGAAAGAAGACGACGAGGACAAAGAAAGAGGGAAAAAGAAAGGTAGAATTTTGTATCGACGTAGTCGCACAGCAGTTCGTAACTGGTTGTACATATTGATTACACAGTTACACAGCTGAGGCAGGCTTATGGGATTGCCAAAGCAGAGCTTATTGTTTTTCTGCAACTATTTGTTAGCAGTATTTGTGCTGAAGTGAGTCTCGCTGCCCTGCTTACGGCCTAGGAGTTCTGTTTCTTATCATCCCATGAAAGCTGGTGTATAAAAACACATGTAATGAGTTGTTAACATGAAGAAATGAATTGCGTTTTTGAAACATCTCCATCTGCTGTATGCGAGCAACCTCTTATCATGGTTGATCATTTTAAAGTGTGACATTGCTAAGGGACGAAGTAAGCTACACTTGCTGTGAAGTCACTTCTGACGGTAAAATCTGAGGATCAAGCTATATACGCAATGATATGAATACTGGAGGGAGTGTTTTTAAAGTTGTCCATTTTCTCAAGTGAAGCTGGGAATTTCGATGACTTCCTGTCAACACCCAAGACACTTTAAACCAGTTCCACGCTGGTTTCCTACTTTTCAGTTTGTTTCAGAATAACAATTTGCACAAATTACTGCTTGTGAACGCATCGCCTTTTCAACCAAATCAAAACATATTTGTAACTAGAAAACAACACAAAACATCTCTTTATCAATAAATTTTGTTTCAATTATGTCCAACCAGTAAAGAACTCCGCAGTAGTTATAGAGTCCATCAGCTTTGCAGAACAATTTCAACCCATTTTCTCACGAAGACTTAGGTTTTAATTCCAAACACCTAATCTATTAGATTCCTCTTTAGACTCCTGTGTTGTTCTGACACTGTCCTCTAGGCTATGCAGACTCCAGCTGTGAGAATGTAAAGTGTAGTAGAAGACTGTGGCATGGTGAATGACATGAATCTTAAACAAAGGTTCCTTCATTTCCCCAAAGGGCTTCTGAAACTCTTGATCTCAGGAGAGCCTCAGGTCAAACAGTTACTCGGGATCGTATATGACAATTTTAAAGGTAAGAGGTCGATATTTTTAGCAGCAGCTCCGAGGAACCGGACAGAAGGATTATATCTCAATGCACGTTCTGGATTCTTTGGTGTTAAAGCGGAACGTTTGTAGAAAAATTCCTTCTCCTTGCTCCGTCTTTTTCATCTGTCCCTCTTTGTTCATTCCTTCCCTCTGCGCTCGCTCCCCCTCTCATGGCTGTGTTCACTTTGTGTTCGTGATTAAGGTAAGAAGTTGCACTTTGTGTTCATGCTGCTGTTCTAACACCTGCTGGTTGTTCACATTTCTTTTTCTCCTCTGAAAAGAATGCTTGTTTGGAAAATGTGCAATTATCGCTTTAAACTCACAATAATCAATCCGGACGGTTTTCCTCTTTCTCTCACTGTGACCTTTCACTGTTAACCATTCACAACTGATAAATACCAATAAACCAGCATCTTGACTCATAACACTAATTTGAGGACGAATGTCCCATTGCCTTTCCAGTCTGGAAGGTAATTGGCCATTTATATTTAATTAGGCAGGTCTCCCCTACTGCTTGCATGGTTCCCTCAGTGCTGAGAGAGGCACTTTATGGTTCTCCTTGCTTTGGCTTCCTTTAAACCGGCTCATTAATATTTTAGCTGGCATCATCAGCCGAACAATAATAAAATAATAATGTGACGGCTGATTAAACAGCTAAACTCCGACTTTTTAATGTGCATTTAAATGTGTATTTGCATAAACATGCCCGGTAAACGCCTCTTTAGAGGACAGTGATGCCTTGCAGCACACTACTGCAGCCAACTTCTAAAGCTTAATAAAAGCTTAATTAGGAAGCGGCCTCAGCCAAGATAATCAGCGAGAGAGGAGCAACACCGCTCCACCGACGGCTGCACCGCCTCTGCACAATGCAGACACCTCTGTTCCTAATATTATTAATCTCTCTCTGAAGAGAAATTATTCCAATCATTGCACAATTTTACTTTTTGTTGTTGTTGTTGTCGTCGTTTGTTTTCGGCTAGTGTTGCTGGGACGGACTGGCGACCTGCACAGGGTGCACTCTGCCTCTCGCCCAATTATTATTTAATTATAGCATACTGAATTATAGCAGTGTACAAACACACACAAACAATCTATTTTTACATATCATTTTATGCAACATGTCTTTGTTGTCAAAGTTATAAATGTTGTATTTATATTAGCTCTTCATTTTTCAAATATTCCGCCTCAGCTGCATTGTTCAAACAACTATAGGTTTAGTGAAAGTTGTTGGAGTCATATTGAATTGAAAATGAAGCATCACAGTCACCGGGCACAGGAAAATCAGAATACAGTGATAAAAAAATAAAAATATATATTAGTTTGAACAACAGCTTAATCAATGTGAAGTGGTACATTGCACAGATTCATGCAAATGTTTCAGGGCTCCATAATAAACTCAAGCCAATCATTTACAGTAAGATTTACCATCTGCTGCACATGTGGCGATAGAAATACTAAAAAAAAAAAAAATTCTAGTTAAATATATATTATATTAACCACACCATGTTTTCATTAAGATGGTAATTAATAAAGCCTTCATTTTGATCATTCTCAAGCTTTCATGACCGCTGAATCCCTCATATTCCTAATAGTGATTATAAAGTTGTTATTCCACGCATGAACGACCCATGGGTTTGATATTAAGGAGAACAGGCTTGCTGAGGAGGACTGCCCCAAATGCATCTCATTGAAATTTCAGCCAGTTTTATCTAGCTCGTTTTATTGCTGCGCTCTCGACTGGACCCATCACGCTAACGAGGGTCAGGCTGATTTCGCAAGTTTCAGCTTCAGGTCCAGAAACACCGACTGTATCCTTCACTTCCGACTCCCCAGTTTATGATTTTGCGGCTTGTAATCGAGTCATCTGGTAGCGTAATTAAATTCCCAGGCAGAATTAACATGCCTGAACCTACACGAGATTAAATGCATGAACACAAATACTCGCCCGCAGAAACACACAGGATGGAGGAATTCCCCTCAGTAATCAGTGCAGCAAACCGAAGCAGACTCAGCAAACCTGCGAGTGTGCTAATGGAGAGGGAGTGGTTTGTCTTTATGGAGCCAATATAGAGTGAGAGATGCACCCCATAAAACACAAGCAGAGCAGTTTATTCTTCAAACTGACACCTAACCCTGTCTGATGAATTGGTTAGAGCGGATCAGTTTGCACTTCTTCCTGCCACCCTTGATAAAATCCCCCCTCTCTCCCCATTTTGGTTATTTACACTTTGAAGTCAAAATATGAACCTGTTTAACTTGGGAACTAAACTGAGATGTGTCTCTTTTCATTCAGACTGTGAGTGCTACGGCCACTCCAACCGCTGCAGCTACATCGACTACCTTAACATCGTCACTTGTGTCAGCTGCAAGCACAACACCAGAGGCCAGAACTGCCAACACTGCAGACTGGGATTCTTCCGCAACGCCTCTGCCGAACTGGATGATGAGAACGTCTGCATCGGTCAGTCTGCTGGGAGTCGATGAGAGTGTGCGGAGGGGCGGGGGTCAGATCAACGTGTGTGTGTGCGTGTGTGCGTGTGTGTGTGTATGTGTGTGTGTCAATATAGCAGCACAGTGGGATTTTTTTTCTGTGTCTAATAGAGAAGAGGAGCACATAAAAGGATGCTACTTTGAAAATTAACACAATTACTCATATGATGTGGTTTTAAGCTGAGGAATAACTGATCAGTATTGTGGATGGAGGATTAAATTTGAATGTGCAAAAACAAAAAAAAGAACCATTCATACAATAAAATATATGACTGCATGTCTGAAAATTATCTAAAATTGAACTGGACTGTTATAAATGTTGAATTTTTTATTTATATATTTTTTTACTCTATTTAGCATGACGCTGTAGTTTCTAAATACTGGAGTTGTGCAGGACTTGCAGTAAGTTAAATTTTGGGTAGCAGTAACTCCCATAGCAAAGGCTCCTGCTGAAGTTAGTCATCTGCTGCCAGTAAACTTTATAGAGTCTGTGACTTAATGTCAGCACAAACCCAGCTGTTTTGCGAAGGCCTCCGATCTTTAATGGTAAACATTTGTGAACAAGCAGCATCTTAAAATGAAGGAGCACTTCAGGCAGATCAGGGGTAAAGTTGGGGAAATGTTTCAAGAAGGCCGAGGATACAGAACAGTTAATTTCGTCCAAATGAACAATATTCAGAAAAAGGGGAGTATTAATTAGGGGAGAAACCAAGAGACCCACAACGCTGGTGAATTGCTATAGAAAATTTGTAAGTGGTTTTTCGCAAGCCATGTAGGAAACACAACTAAAATGTGAAAGAAGTTGTTCTAAAAATGCAAACACTTTGGCCCACTTGCAAAATGCGATGTAGGGGAAGAAGCTAACATCCTTACCACACTCTTTCTCAGAATAAAACAACATGGTGGTGGTGACATTATGCTTTGGGGAAGCTTTCCTTTATCTAAACATCTAAACATACAGATCTATTATGAAGTAGTTTAGATCAGGGGGGTCAAACTCCAGTCCTCGAAGTTTCCTGCTGCTTTCAGATACACCTCTGATCCAACATCTGGATCAAGCTGCATTGGCCCATCAGCATGCAGTCAAGTGCTACAAAGTCCTGCTAATGACCTAATTCTTCAGTTGGGGACTGACTTTGGTTTACATCAAAGCATATTCACGTGTTAAAATGGCCTTCACTTAGAATCTGCCGAAAGACTTGAAAATGGATGTTCACGGATAATTTACATCCAATCTGACTGAGCCTCAGCGTCTTTAGAAAGGAGGACCGTCTTTGATAATCAGTCTCTAAAAGTTCAAACCTGAGAGAGACAGACCCCTAAAGACCTGCAGCTGTGATTGCAGCAAAAGGTGATTCCACAAAGTATTGACTCTTGGGTGGGGGGGGGCTGAGTACAAATGCATCTAACGTTTTGTTGATTTCTTTTTTAAAGCATTTCAAAAATCCTGCATCCATGTCCTTTCTGGACCACAGTTACTCTACTTTGAATCGGTTTCAATGAAATACACAAAAATGTATGGCTGTAATGGGAAATAATGGGAAAGAATATGTTTTTTTGGTTTTTTTATTGAAAGGCGTTCTGTTTTCTACAGAACATTGTTCCCAAATTAGCCCTAATTTCCCCTTGGGAAAGTCTTTCTGACCACATTAATATATTTTCTAACTTACAAATGAATTTAACTGATCTTTTCCATTTCAATTTGAGATATAAAGGACATTATAAATAAAACTGATTATTACTGTAATTATTATCTGATTTTATCAAGCAGCTGTTGACTCGACCAACATGTACTATGCGCCTCAGGGTCAGCTCTGTGATTTTAAGTGGCCTTCCACTTCGGAGCTAATTTGCTCTCATTCCCACTTGGTTCCACTTTGTTTAAATATCACTACAATATTAAATATTTAGTAGCAAGGAAATTTCAGAAGAGTAGTTAGGGTAAATATATGATTAAAAGAGTTAAGAGTTCAGGACGAGTTATAGTGGATGTGCGCTGATGCCAGCAGTAGATGTGACATTAAGAATTAAAAGTATACTGAATGCTGAAATGCGCATGAATTGTGTAGACTTCAACAGAAAATAAAACAAGCGTGCTTCTCTTATTTTTATTCTCTTTCAATCAGAGCAGAGCCAGCACAACAACATGTACAGGAACTGACAAGAGATTCCCTTAGTCTGGAGATAAAACTTTGTGTTTTAGGCCTGTTGCCTTTGCACCCTGAAGTAACACGGACTACAATATGAATGGTGCAAACAGCCTCAGGCACCCTTAAAGCTGAAAGTCAACACTGTTAACTTCCATCATATCCACTATGCAGAAGTGTGGAGCAAGAACAATGCGGGGCATTTCCGGTTTAAAACGTGCAAATATTTACTATTGCACATTTGTGTACACTTGCCGCTTATTTGCATACATCAACGGCTGCTTTTTGTGAAGCGTTCGTGTTGGAGAACAATCTGTTTGCATAGCTGTGGAGGTGAAATCTGGTGTTGATTTTAAGCCATCTGTAGGTGAACGGCAGGAGGCTGGAGGGTGAACTCGCCACAGTCAGAGCACACACGGTTCCTGGCCTTAGAGTCAGCACAAATAAGCCCCCATCAGCTCATCTGCCTGCACAGTGGCACACTGAGCACTGCCAAAGATATCCACGGTCTCTAGAGCAAGGAACATCTTCTAAACAGCTTGACTAATATACTTAATAATCACTGCTTACGACCCAAAACTGAAATATTAATCACTTTCCTGCTTCTTTGTTTGTTTGTTTTTCAATATTGTTCTCTCAGCTTCACTTTTATGTTTTAAATATTTTATTGTAACTTCATTTGCAAGTTTTGCTCTGTCCAATTTATCAATTCAAAGTCTGGAAATGGTCACAGATTTGAATTCAGTCTCATTAAAGCAGTGTTTGGAGCTCTTATTTTGAAGAAAGGAAGGAAGTAGTTGTTGAGCTAGTCTGTTGTTTTGATGTGATTGACAATTGAAGATTGTTGGGTGGGTTGGGTGATTGCATTCAGTTACAAGAGCATTAAAGCCCCTTCCCTATTTTAGTTATTTGTGATTAAAATGACCTGAACTACTGTGAGAATACTTCAGAATACTACAAATGACTAAAGGAGCTTCCTGTTGGCGCCATAGTAAAATGAATCTTAGCTCTATTTGATAGTTCTAGTTCAAAATCTGAAGTTTCTAGACTGATCAAACTTTAACCAAATGATTAAGGATTTTTTTTTCTTAGAAGAAGGAATTTTTAAACTTTTTGTGGCATTAGAACTATATTACAACTAGAGTGATAAATGTTGGAACAGCAACAGCACACATGAAGATTATTTTTATTCTAAAAACAAGCAAAAAACTCTAGATATCCACAAAATAGTGTTGAATTTTAAATTAAACAATCGTTTCATATCATCTTCATGAACCTATTTCCTATATCTTTGTATCTTTGTAATGTGAATTAATTATTACTCCTCTCCTGAGCAGCCATATCGAATCCGAACCCAGGGTCAGTTTGGGACTTCCAATTTTACAAATCAAAATTACGACTTCAGCAGGTGATCGTTTTTGATTTTCCCAGCTTGTAAATCACAAATTCTGACTTTATGATGAAAGAATTGCCTTCACCTTGCGGTCAAGAGATGATTTGTACAGGTAGATATATTTAAGGCTGTTTGTATTCATTTGAGTTCTGTCAATGCTGCAAAACTGTTTTCCTGTTTCTTGCGGTGCATACTGGCTCGTAAGATCTGGTCCATCTGAATCTAAGATCTTCAAATTCTAATAAAGTCTGAATCACATTCTGAACAAACTGGTAAATAATGCAGCATAAAAAGAGGGACTTTTTGCATCTCCGCCAGCTTTTGAAAATAGCACCGTATTTCTGACAGTTACTTTTGAAATCAGACGTGATCAAAAAGCTTGCGCCGCTGCGTGGCTGAAGGGTTGTCATCAGCGTCTGAAATAAATACTTTCCGACTTAAAAGGACACCTGTCATTTTGATGGTTTGGGGGGGGGTTTTGCTCTGAATGTGAAGAAAGTCAAAGCAAATTCTTCAAGGCGGCGAGATCCGTGCTGGAAGTAAGCATGTGACAAGTTTGTGGAAAGCTTGTTAATTTAACCTCAAGTAGACCTTCAGTCAGTTCGTGTACTCATGCTGTAGACACTAACAGGAAAAAGTTGTTACGAAGCACATGGTTTGGTCCAGAGAGCTAAAAATATCTGCAAATATTGCAAAAGAGCTGGTGGATGAGGCTTTTGCTTCAGATATCTCGCAGGTGGTGAAAATGGGGTGAAAGTGTGATAATTAGCCGAGAGAAAAGGATTACACTTAAGATCTGAATCTCTGCAATACTGCCTGCTACATCTGTACTTTGAAGACACTCCGCTCTCCCTGCCGTGTTGTGGATCTGATTTGAAATGTGAAATGTATTGATTTTTTTGGCAGGGAAAATGCACACACTTTATTTAACATTTTTTGTAAGTTCACAAGTATAACCTAAATTCCTGTTATCCATCTGCTGTCCCTGGACAAATTATGAATTTGTTTTGGTAAGAAAAAAGTTACAAGGTTAAACTGACTTAACTGTATAAATTCAGTAAAAACAATATAGTAAATATAATACAATGGAAACTATTATAAAAAATATGAGAAGTTTTTTTTGTTTTGTTTTTTTACATTTTCTCCACAAACACCCAATGTGTTCTAATTGGATATTATGTGATGGAGGAACACGAAGTAGAAAAAAGTGGTTTCAAATTCAGGAGCTTAAGAGAACCGAGCAGAAGCTGCACAGGAGGAAACACAGTGCAGCTGGAGGTTTTGCAGCATAAATAGACCATAGAAATCATTAGGGTATGCTGGGTATATTCTGCAGACTATGAGAAATATCACGCGTGAAGCAGCTTCTCAGCTGGAGGTGACTGCCTGAATTAGCTGGCAGGCGTCGCCTCGTTAGTGAACAAACAGTCCAAGGAACACAGCAAACAGGTCAGAGATCAAGTAAGACGGTGATGTTTAAAGCAGAGTTATGTTATTTAACAAAGTCTTGATCTTTAACAATCTCAAAATGAAAAAAAAGTATGGCACGATTTTTAATTTTGAGAGAAGAGAAGCATCCTAGAGGCCAATGGTAAAACTACAGGAGATGCAAAGATCCACAGCGGTTAGATGTGTTGCCTAAAGAACATTATAAATACTTTTCCTTCAACCTCAAAATTGTGCACTGCTTTGTGTTGGTCTATCCCTCAAATTCCTATAAAAACACAAAGTTTGTAGTTATA
This sequence comes from Alfaro cultratus, assembly GCA_903066825.1. NCBI lineage: Eukaryota > Metazoa > Chordata > Actinopteri > Cyprinodontiformes > Poeciliidae > Alfaro > Alfaro cultratus. Next base: position 49,823 of record CAEFZX010025446.1, read on the forward strand.
AGGTCTAAAATGTTGCATAGAAAGCTTCTTGTTTAAGCAGGATCAAACACTATTGCCAAAACTATATCATGATGTCAATGAACTAGGAAGAAATGCACGTCCTCTACAGCGGGGGCGTCAAATTCATTTTCATTTTGGAATCATAAATGTCCCCAAATGGCCGGTTGTGGCAGAATTTATTGACAAAACCCATTAGCAAACTGTTAAAATATTAATAAATAGCTGTCTTTGCAATCAATAATTCTTGGATTAATAATATGAAACATTTTCAAATTGATGTTATTTGGCAGCATCCATACAGATAAAAACCACTTTGATTTGTTTGATATAAAATCATATTTAAGCACACGACTGTTTGAAGGTTGTTTTCAGGTGTCCTTCAGGAGCCTACAGGGCCATGTGAAAAAGTTAGTAGTTAGCCTCCCTGGGCCTTGAGTTTGACACGTTCAGCAAACAAATGCTGCAGATAACAAATCAAATCTTTATCTCTTAAATTTTCTGTGCCTTTCCTCAGAGTGTAACTGCAACCAGCTGGGCTCCATCCACGACCGGTGTAACGGCACAGGCTTCTGTCAGTGTAAAGACGGCGCGGCGGGGGCCAAATGTGACGACTGCCTGCCGGGATACTACTGGAAACAAGGCTGTTACCGTGAGTTCGAGCAGAACGGGGCTGCGGAAGGGGGGGAATATTGCAGCCTTTCTGGGACCTTTTCGAGTGCACCGGCCACTTAACTCGTGGCCGCTCCCAATGTTTTCTTTACACACAGGGGAATAGATCATGTAGCTCATTAGAGGTATCAGCTGCTTTTTAAATTGATGACCCTGTCACACCTTAACCCCATTACAGAGAATCGCCTTCCTCTCCCATCTACCATCTAGTCGGGTGCCTCAGTCTCGCATATTTATATGTTCTAAAAAGACAGACGTGGATGCAACTCGCCTTTGGTTTATTAATAATGATAAATGAGAAAATACATGCAGTGTATTTACCAGTGTTTGTTTAAAGTTAAATGTTAAATATATCAAAGCAAACTAATTGTTTCTTCTCTAAAGGAAGGAGAAACAAAATCATCTCTGGCCACAGAAGCCAAATCCTCCTTTTCTTTGCAAACATTTTTAGGTCAGGTATTTTTAAATATCCAACTGCTGTTGCCTGTGCTCTCACTAATGCCTTTTATAGCACTTTAATGACGCGCCAACTCGCTCAGATCATTACTTAACAAATTCCACATGTGCATATTTTATATGTTTATTTATTTATTCTGCTGGGTGTGACAAAACAGATTTGACTCGACCCCGGGAAAGTGCAACCTCAAGAAAAACTGGAAGGGCTGCAAAAACAAGGGGAAAAATAAAAAAGCAGGTGTTACCTTTTCTTGTCCCCAAGGAAAAAACTGGAGCATTTATCTTGCCCTTCTTCCTTCTTTCCTTCCTTCCTTCCCTCACTGTCCTTCCCGCTTTGTTCTCTCCGCTCTGAACTCTGCTCTTCCTGCTCTATCCCTTGTTCCCGATCAAACTGACCCTCCTTCCCTTCATCTTTCTTTTTTTTTACCGCCCTCTCCTCTCCTCGCCTCTGCTCACAGCTAACGTTTGCGACGAGGAGATGCTGCTGTGCCAGAACGGAGGAACGTGCTACATGAACCAGAAGTGCGTCTGTCCTCCAGAGTTCAAAGGGGTCTTGTGCCAACAGTCCCGCTGCGAAGCGGGCAAGGACTGCAACGGCGCCTCTTCGCCGCGCCTCTCCGCGGCCGCCCTGCTGCTCTGCACTCTAAGCTACCTGCTGGCCACGTTACCACACCATTGAGCCACGAAAAGACGCCCCCAACCCCCTGCCTCCTCCTACCTACCCACCCTTCAGACACTAGGAGTATGTGCACATGGAAGGGGAACCGGAACATGAGGTGGAGGAGGGCATGTCTGGTCAGGGCCCCCCCCACCCCTAGCCCTCCTGCGACAGCACTCAAACATGCACACACTCTCACCAAAAACACTACCTAAGCCCTCGCAAAGCACACGTATATACACACACCTCACAGGACTGTTACGACACCGAGTGTGTGTGCTCAGGTGTGGGGAATGGACGAGCAGAGAAACAAACGCCTCAGAGAAAAGCGATGCAGTCAAAGGGGAAGAAAATGATACCAACCACTGTTCCCTTTATTCCTCAGCTGGAGCAATGTGCATCAAACCAAAAAGCATAAAAAAGTAACACTTAAATCGCCACTGTTTCACTTCAAAGGGAATGGCTGTTGTAACCACCAGGATCTATTTTTTATTTTATTTTATTTTATTTTTTTTTCCCGTGTCCTTCTTCTTGGTTGAGCTAAAGATCTCTCATCTGTTAGACTGACTGACAGCTAATGTGTGTGTGCGTGCTCGTGGGTGTGTGTTTTGTGTGTGTGTGAGTAAATCTGAGCGGGTGAATGTGTGTGTGTGTGTGGTCAGACGCGTTGACTTGACAGACGGGTCAGAATGAGCTTGTTTAATTCTGCTGCTGCGGCCTACATAGTATATTAACCAAGTTTCATTTCTCCTCAGACGATGAGACTCGATTTTACATTTATTCTATTTCTGCTGCATTTTTACTTTGAATTGCACCGTCAGTCATTTTATCTAAATGCGCCCACTAGAAGTCGCTGAGATTATACATATTATATAATATCCAGGGGCAAGGGGGTTATGAGTAAAAAAAAACAAGAGAAGAAAGAGAAATTAGTCACTATTATGGTTGTCGTAGGAATGAGTGATTGTTGCCACGCTTAACGAGATTTAATCTTCACACAGTATTCAGGAAGCAGAGTTTACCAACTTTTAACTAATCAGAGGTCTAAAGGAAAGAGGAAAAATGTAAAACCACGTATCAATTATATGACATTATTTGAATATTTTTTGTAGAAATTATTTTTGTTTGAAGTTACAATAAATTATAAAAAAAAAATACATTTACAACTATTCCTAATGTGCATTTTATTACACTGATTGTAAAGCTTACAGTAAATATGACTGTTATTTGCCTTCTTGGTTGTATTTTATTTCTTGGTTGTATTTTATTTTATTTCGTTCACTCCAGAGTTCATGTCTATCCTGTCCTTCAGGCAAATATTTACAGGATCCACACATGAAGTTTCTCCTTTAAAAAAAAAAAAAAAATCAATGAGAAATCTGTCTCTTAACTCTCCAACAGTAACAAAAGAACTAAGATACACCAAAGAGACATATAATGCAGTTCAGCTAGTGTTTGTACACACATCCACTCGGCATGATGCTGCTACTACCCAGGGTGCTATGAAGATTTACCTATCTGATTACATCACCTTTTTACATGCTGTACCTCCTACATGGCATGTGACAGACTTTAAATGCTACTTCTTACAAGAAAAATTTTTTTGTTGCTACTCTTTCAAAAGAAAAAATCAGATTTGAGGTTTGCAGGACTAATGGGATCTCTGCACCTCCTCCAGAGTTACCAGGGGCCTTTAGCAGCTTCTTTAATTGTCGCCTAGCAGATTTATTTATACTGCAGTTACTCCATGTACTAAATAGGCGATTCCAAATGCAATTTGTTGCACTGAATTTTATTTCGTGCATTAAATGGGGCTGACTAGAAATGCTGGCCACTTTTGTGATGTGTTTATCTTTAAAAAGGGCAAAGTCTATGTTTTTCACTACTTCTGTTTCACAGTTATGCACTGCTGTCTGTTGGTCTATTTCGTAAAATCCTAATGAGATGCATTAAAGACAAAATAAAAAACTAGGCGAATTTAAACTTCCGCAAGATGCTGCATAATGGAGGAAATTTTCGTAACATAAGTCGTGGAGATGGTCATCTGTCATTAAATTCCTCATAAGGTTTTTGATACATTTTGCAATCAGGAAAAACAGTCAGTCAGGTTACAGAGAGCATAGAAAGATATATACATATAAAATAATTAACATAAAGCACACATGTTGGAGATAAAGCCCAGACTAAATTTGCAAGAAACAGAGATGTTGGTATTATACCTCTCTGTCTGAGCCGCTGATTGATGTATTTGCAGTTCTGTGTGTCGGGCTTATCTCTTCTGAGCCTGAACGGTCGCATGAACGGACTCACGGAAGCGAACAAGCTTACGAACCTGGAAATAATCCACATGCACTATACAAAGGAAGTCCAAGGATCTGGTCGTACTTGAACCTAAGGTGGTTCTCAAATTTGAAACTGTAGAGCAAGCACGAAATTTCAAAAGAATTTGAGAAAATCCTACAAAGATTCATCATCCTGCAGCAAACTTTGATCCAGGTTTTCAACCAATACAACTTAGGGTGTGACGTCGACATCATGTCAGAATTTGTACTTCTACATGTTAAGTTAAATAGCTTGGACCAACTGCTTTCCGATTTCCTGTTTGTCTGGAAAAAAGTTGATCAAAAACACTAAATTATTACAAGAAAGTCCTGCTGCTTGGAGCACAAAACACCACATGGAAAAGATGCACATGAACTGAAATAAAACTAAATAATATGTTTTGTTATTCATATTTTGAAAATAGGGTAACATAAATCTTGAAATAACGTTAGCTGGGGCCCCTTTTTGCAATATTAAGGAACACATTGCACACATGATAATGGTGAATGCATATGGTGGTAAAATTAATCACCTGATTTCTTTAATGTTCAGCCACTTGGACTATTTCTCCACATCATCTTTACAGTTTCCACTTCTTTTTACAGCTTATTGTTCCATCTTATGATAACAAAGGTAAACATCGATAGATTTATGGTTTATAAGTTTAGGAACTCTGCCGTGAAATTAAGGAAGTAAAATATATTCCACAGCAAATGATTAAATATGATACAGCAAAGCTGTTTGAATCACTTTCTCTCAAATGTTGCTAAAAATAAGAACTAAACTGTAAAAACAAATTCTGACTTTATTGACTATAAAACTGACATCTGTGTCACAGTTTGCAGTACTTAATGAATATTCAGACCCACCTAATTAAAAATGAGGCTACATTTTGTTGCTACTTTAAAGATGAACCATAACATTAAATATGAATGAGAGTAAACTGTAATCCACAGTTACTCATCGCCGCCTCCTTATTCCTGATCCGACTAGCTGAGAATATCAAAAGAAGAAAAACATATTTCACTTGTTTATGGAGAGTGACTTTGGGTCAAAATAAATGTAAACAGACTCTCATACATCCACTGATGTCTATTTAAGTGAAACGATGAGAAACGTGACCAAGGTGCCAACATATTAACATTAATCTGAGTCTATTAAAAGTAGTCGCCACAAAGTGCTGCTGACGTTGAAGTCCTGGGAAGAGATATTAGAGCACAGCAACCTAAGTTTGTTTTTGTCTTCCTGCAGCCGCCTGACTGTGACTCCAAGCTTGGGAAAATAATGTCTCTATTTGTCCATGTCATCTTTGTACCATTTCCCCAGCTGTGCCCAGGCCTTCTGTTTGGATTATTTGTAGATTTCACATGGGTCCACTAAGCCTCTACATCTGATTGCCCTAAAATGTCCTCCTTTTCTCCTGCAACTCTTCTACCTTCCTTTGTTTTCAAGATTCACTCACTGGTTACTTCCCTCATATTGTGCCCAGGGGCCTCTGTCAGTCATATTTTGTGCAGTATACCATCTCTGCACATGACCTGATTTCTCTTCCAGGGGTGTGATTTTCTCTGGGGGTTTTTCCCCATAGCTGGTCTTCTGTTTCATCTTCATAAAAAAGGCAGAGAAAGAAAACTTGTCTTGACATAACGCCTCTGGAAAAAACGCCAGACAGAGCACCTTATGTTTTTTGGGAAGGGTCGAGTTTTCTCAGTATGAAGTCCTGCCTCGTCTGATCGGCCACAGCTCCCCAGATCAATCATTTCATCCAGCCTGTGTCAGGAAATCACAGCAGGCAAACAGCAATTACTTATTCAATAGCAGGAGCGCATAGACACTTACAAATAGTGTACAATGGAACAGCAGCTAATGAGTCCAGTGTGGGGAAAGCAAGATATTTAACATATGCTCCTGTGGTTCCATAACAAACTTCAGTCATCACCTTTCTATTACAAAATACTTTACTGAGAGCGGCATTGGTAACAAAACATGCAATTTATATATTTTTTTATTCAGGTTTATGCAATATTGTTAGTACTGCAGTAGAAAATAGAAATTTGAACAAATAAAAAACGTGTTCTTGTTAGTGTTTTATGTTTTCCTTGGTCTGTATGCTTAAGTATTGGTGTCTTTGCCCTTGGTTATGCCACCTGACGTTCATTTTCATTTGACATACTTATTGATATGCAGATACCTTCAGCTGTCATTTCAGAGAATATCCAAGTGACATTTTCAATAACTTATGTAATCTTTGACATTTCTAGCGAGAAAAAGGTTGGTTTTTTTTAAAAAAATGTAATTAACTGATAAGTTCATTAGAATCAGTTTCAATGGTGGTGGAAGGTTGAATGAAAAGAAAAACTCATCTCTTGTATTTTCCACCAATTGCAAGTTGGTGTGTGACACTTTTTAATATATAAGACAAAAGGATTATTGTCGATTTGAATGGTTAGCAAAAACACACACATCTGTTCAACGTCAGTCAGGAGACACTTCCTTTTTGTCAGCATACAGTGCCTTGCAAAAGACGCCATATCTTTGATGCGGTCAGCATTTTGTCACATTGCAACCACAACTTCAATGTATCCTATTGGCATTTTAATAGAATTGAATTTAGCTTAGAACAGGACAAACAAGTCAACTTCATATGGGAAAAGTTATGATCAATTTAATACAATTATACAGAAGGATTCAGGTGTTACATGCATTCTTATTCAACCCTAGTTATAAAACAATCCTGTCAACTTCAGTTTTTCATTCCAGTAGGTAAAATGTTTTCTATCTAAGGAATCCAACCAATTGCATTGAGTGACTTTACACCTATCCATCACGAATTAGGATGCAAGCAACTGTGGAAAGCTGATTTCATTGGAAATGACAAAGAAGCACTGATCCTGGGGTATTTCCTATGGTAAAGAAAAAGTGGGTTGTTAATGGTAGTATAGTTGCTCCATTAGAGGCTTCATCTGTGAGAGAAACACAGTTAAATACATACTGTAAGCTCTGAGACAACAGCAGTATGCAGCAATAACAGTGAAAAGCAAACAATTCCTGCAGACAAGGTTAAACACAGAAGGAGATTAAAGTGCATCATCTATAAAAAGAGAACATAAAGGTCTTGGCTGCAGTAGCTGGTCTACGCCACGAACCGTTCCTGAAACGTGTCACGGTTAGAGAAGGCCAGACGCAACATCCATGAAGAGAATACAGATAGAAAGCATAAACCGAATGGCATCAATGATGTCAGAAAATGCGTGAATGGAGAGCAGTAGGAGAAAGTTTGTCCACCAAACTTTCTTAGAGCAACATAGCTACAGAATTTGGTATAAGATTTTACCAAAAAGGAAAGTTCGACTCTTTATTTAATGTGATAATACAAATTAAAGTTGTGCAGAATGAACTCCACAAAATGTTTTCATAGGTTTTCATGAAAATCTGAAAGCTCCTGCAAAGTAGAAGCACATATAGTCTACAAGTGTAGAGTATATCTCTATCCAAAACTTTCCAATAAAATCTTATGTAAAACAAGATAGCATGTGAACATAACTTTTCACGCTATGCCGAAGATTCTCAATTGAGTTTAAGTCTGACTGGGTCATCCTAACACATAAATGTATAATACTGAAAGCTTAGGATATATATTTTTTAAAATGTACCCACCACTTTAAATTTCTCCAGAACTTTCTCCCTGACCTGTCTGCTATGCTCCTCCGAATTCAAAATGCTCTTGTTCATTTTCTCTTACAACACTCTGAGGCCTTTACAGAAGAGCTTGTGCTTAAACACAGGTTGACTTTATTTACTAAATAAGTGGCTAACAAGGCAATTGGTTGCACTGGAGGTATCAGAGTAAATAGACTAAATACCAATGCACTCTACTATTTTTAGAATTATTAGTTAAAAGAAAAAGCATAAGAAATCTTATTTAATTTTCCTTCCACTTCACACTTATGCACTACTTCAATACTACTTTAATAGACCATCTATTACATAAAACCCTCAAAATACAATGACGCCTATGGTTGTAAAGTGGCAAAATGTAATAATAAAAGCCAGGCTGTTATAAATGCTTGTGGATGGCTGCCACATGCGTCTTTTCTTTTATATTTCCCAAAGGAAAGAGAATGAGAAGTGTGGCAGAGCACTTTGGGCTAACCACATGCAGCGTCGCCTTACAAATTTTTTCACATTACTTCCACCCAGCAGCAGCAAACCACTGCAGCTCTGTAGAGCCAGCCTCCCTTCTCATTATCAGTGTCAGTTTCTGTTGGTATCACAGCTAGTTGGCTCACTCCTGTCAATAATGGTTCTTTAAAAAAAAAAAAAAACATTTAATTTAAAACATTTACCGGCACCTCTTCTCCTGTTTCTTTCTTCTTTTTTTTTCATTTGCAACCTTTACCTTGATGTAGGATGTTGGAAACTTAAGTGAATTTATTTGTGAAGTTTTTTTTCTGCTGACTTCTGGCATTACCTTGAACAAACCCACTCAAAGATCTGAAGGGAAGACGGTGCTTCCTGTACATCCTACTCCCTATCCAGTTAAAGAAAAAAAATATTCAGCTTTCTGTTTCTTGTCACATCTCTGGTGGCCTTTTGGCCCGCTGTGCGAATGGCCCATCTGGCATTAAACTGAATTTCCAGATTGCCAATCCGAGTCTGGTAGCGAAGCCTGTGAACTTGTGAAAATCGCTGCTTAAGAGTGTGAGAACATGCATAAATCATTTGCTGATCACTAGGGCGCTACCTATGCGCATGCAACAGTTGGTGTTAAATGTTTGACACTGATCGGTGTGCGCTACACGTATTTTCACAACATGACGGATCTTTTCTGAAGCCGAAGTAAAAATGTCCATGAAGGCCCCCAAAAGTAGAAGACAAAGTATAATTTCCAATTTCCAGCCACCTCACAATGATCCCAGTAAAATAGACAAAGATTTGTGGGTTTTATGGGGCAAAACGTGAAAAACTTAAGGGAGTCACCGTGTATTCTCAGAAAATTGGAACAAATAGATGGGAAATTTGTCATGCAGCAAAAAATATATATATCTTGTAACATTAGTTCTGCAATTATTGGGTCAAACAAAAGAAGAACCACAACAGAAAATGCTGTCACTGAAATAGTAATTCAAACCTGGGCATGCTTTGAACTAAAACGCCTTACCCCGAGTTTAAAACTTACAGCCCTTCACATAAAATAAGTTGTACAAAGTTGCATCAGGCTGTTTGAAGTATTTTATCTTGTGATCTGGAACAGAGAAATCTAATGTCAGCTTGTCTTAATGCCTGCCCTCTTGACATCTTCAACTCTTGGCAGCAACAAAAATAAAAAAATCAAAAAATCAAGGAGATAAACAACACAACATCTAGGAAATAATGTCAGTTGATATTGTAGTTTGGGTTATTAGGCTGAAGACAAGAAGGTTATAAACACAAGTTGGCTTCAGCAGCTGCAAGATGTTGGTGTTACTGTTGTGCACTTATTGCAGTAATATTATTTTTTGTTCACACATCTAATATCTACTTCACTTCACAGGCTCATTTCAGACAGAATCCCTAAAAGCACACTTAAGAAACTGCCTTCCTTCACTTTATTTCACTAAAAACATTACTTTAGTTAAAGGAAATAACTAACATAAATTTAATTAGGCTTAAATTACTTTTACAAAAACTACCATGTCGGATTGAACATGCCTCCCCCCCACTTAGTAAAGGAAATCATCATTTGAAAACTGCTTCTTGTATTTTCTAGTTTTATGATACTGAGATTTGTTTGATTCTCTGGTCATTTAGACAAAAAAAACCCCACAAACTAAAAACATCGGAAAGGGAGCTTTCTCACAGCACTCCTTATTGATTTCATTTCATTTTCATGCTTAATTTTTAACACGTCTAACGAAACCTGTTTGCACTGAGCCATTCCGTGGAGATTTTCAGATCAATAAGTGGGACAGTAATAAGTACAGGTGGCTTTATATTTGAATTTATTGCATAATATGCTAAATTCTTGTCACCTACAGTGAACAATAGGCAATGTTCCACTACTAAATATTCAAACTTTGTAGAATCTGAGCTAAAGATGAGATAATCTTCTATACATACGTATATTTATTCAGTAACTTCTTTGGAATAAAGAAACCACTCGCTCGTTCAGCATATGTCATGCCCCGCTCCTCTTTGTTGTCACATTCTGCTTGAGCATTAAGAGTGACAAGCCTTGAGTTCGCATTCTTTCTGCACAGTTTGTTGAATACGCAGGTGAAGATGCCTACAGTGGAGCTGAGTTTGGCTGTGCCCCATTTCCTTTTCCTTGTGCTTCACTGTGCCTTAAACACACCCTTCTAAAGCACCTGCGCGCCATATTTCAAATACGCTGGCATGTGTCTGAAAAAGTGTCTGAAAAACGGCTGCCGCTGTGCAGTATGTAACCCTCAAAATGCCTGTGCTTGAGGCACACACAAAAAAAAAGAAAGAAACCTGCGACAATTCACATAGGCTGTCGGGTGTAGTGCAGCAGAGGGACTGTGTGATCGGGGGAGCTGGGGCGGCTGCCCTTTCTGTGATACTCCTGCACACATACTGCACTGTTTAGATTCGAGACTCCACATAAAACTGGGTACATAAAACTGATTTTAATGGCAACTTCCTGAGTGCAGCTCTGTCTTACTCCGAGTTTGAATCTTTACATTTTCCAACCACTTTGTGTGCCTCACAGTTGGTGCCCTGAAGGATTTGGTTTGCGCTCTTGCTTTTGTTTTGAAATATTCTGCAGTGCTTTTAGGCATGTCAGGGTGCGTTCAGGTGGTAAACTCAGTTTGGTTTGAAGTAATGCCTCTGCCATCTGATCTGTCTAAATATTTCAGATGGGAAGAGAAAGCAAGAAGACAATATACCTTTTGTCATATTTAACAATAAGTTTATTTTAGCATTTCACCGGCTCATGGTACTAGCTCATGCTATTAGTATCATGACACAGGCATGGACCCGTTTTATTCAGTTCGTCTATTATAGAAAGAAAAAAGAAAGGAAAGGAAATTCAGTGCCGTCATAAATTCCGGCCTTGCATGAAAAGTTAGGCATGAATATTTTGCATTATGTCACTGATACATCTGGTGTGTCTGTTAGCCAATGACATGCCAAAATCACAGGTGCGAGGTGATTCCATCTGCAGATTGGACAGTTTTATTCATAGGATAAAATCTGACTGTCACTTCTAACAGTCAGTCAGTGCACCTCCAGATGGCTTTCACAAATAGAGCATTTTTGACTCCGAGCTTCCCTCTTTCAGAATAACATTATGAAAATCTGATCAAGAGGACAGATCAGTGAATCTAAACAGCCAAATACATTCAGAACTCACCTATAAGTGAATAGAAAACACGTGTATAATTTAATTTTAGCAGAAATCCAGCTGCTCTATGAAGAGCTCAGAGGTGTCTGTAAAGTAAATTATTCAAACTTTCAACATTTCACAAAGTATAACTCAGTTGACAATTTGGGGAAAAAAATGCTGCAAAACTATACTGAGACGTTGCCGTCCAACTAAACTGACAGGTGAGGAGAGTATTAATCAGAGAAGCAGTCAAGAGGCCCTTCCTAATTGCGCCACAAATCTGACCTTTATAGAAGAGTGGCAAGAAGAAAAACAATGTTGAGAGAAAGCCTATGCAGTTTGCCATAAGCCATGTAGTGGTCAAAGAAAATGTGGAACAAGATTCTGTACCTTGATGAAATTAAGAAATCCAGGCCTAAATGCTATTGGAAACTTTTGGCAAACCTTGGAAACTTTGAAAATTACAAGTGCTCTTTGCCCAATCTGATTAAGATGGAAATGTTTTGCAAAGAAGAAAAGGTGGTGGAGACATACGCCTAAATTACATGCTGTTTTAACTGTAGGGAAATGTGGTTCTACAAGGTGTGGAGTCATTTATTCATTAAAAAGAAAAATAAATAAAAAAGAAAAAAAAATGAGCACTGCTATTGCAAGGCCTAGCTAACGCCGTCTGATGAATTGACACATGAGCAGGTAGAGCCAGCAATAGGTGTTCTGCATGAGAAACGTTGCAGATTATTTTAAATATCCTCTCTTCTAAGAAACCGACAGCACAATATGGGGTAGTCCTCCTTCTGAGAAAAACATCAAATGAGCCATAAAGCCTGTCAAAAGGGCATAAAAATAAATTAACTCACTTAGTTGTGGCTGGATTGCATCTTTTGTCATTTACAATATTTAGTAGCCCTCCCGCCCGCTCTGCTACCCCAGAAAAGATGGGGGGAAAAAATGTCCTGGTAAAAAAAGAATGATGTGATTTTGTTTTATTTATTTTGCTTTGAATATTTCAGAAAGCCCCTTCAAGTTGCTGGGGTTTTTTTCTAGCACACTCTGTTAAGCAGCCCATTTCCATCTCTTTTGCAGTCTCCACTCTCGTATGCAGCAGTCAGCTCACGGTTTCTTCGTGGATGGCGGGACACTGTCAGCTTCTGTCATACGTCTAAACGTCCAAATGAAAGCTGCAGTTGTGTATTTGCTGGATGCTGATGCAACAGTGGTTGTCAGCATGCCACCGTGCAGGAAGACCTCTGCTTTGCATTCGAATCTGACTTTGAAATGTTAACCGTTGTTCGTCCTGACAAGGACACACGTTTCTGGAACCAATCACAAGGCGATCCGTCCGAGAGTTCTTGAAACAGTTCATCCCAAATGGATAAAAACCGAAAGTGTAGTCAAAGCACCACCTCGTTATTGCTTCTCAGTTTGGATTTGACACACAGTATGAAAATATGTCATAAGGACATAATGAAAGGCACACAAATATTACATAGCTCAGTATTTCAATATTTGGGTTGAGGAAGTCTTAAAACTTTCAGGACAAGGACCTGTTTATTGCTACCAAAGAAATGCAAGGCCTGCAGGGACGTCTATCAGGCTCATTTAGTAGTAATGTCTAGCTTCAACAAGATTTTGCCAAAGGCACTTCAATGTATAAATTAGACAGACAAAAGTCAATAAAGTTTGTTTAGAAAGAGCAAAAAAAAAAAAAAAAAAAAAAGGGAACATGCTTAATAGTTTCCAGGCAGATAGAGCAGCAGGGACTCTGCAGGGGACTAATACCAGAACGTGTAAGATTCAGTTACATTTTGTTTGTTTATCTCACACCAATTCAAACGAGAATGAGATGGACATGGCCATTTTGAATCCAATCATATGGAAAACAGTTAGTCAAATACACTCTAATAAGATTTTTACGCAGAGAGCAGAAAGTACAGTTCAGTCCTATTTATTTAGTACAAAACAACTGCATTTAGTTGGTCATATAATGTCAAGCTAAGTAAATAGAAAATATATTTTTAATTTTGTTGTTTATTTGATAGGAATAGATACAAGAAACATAGATCAAAACAATCTGAATTTGCAACACATGCCTCTAGAATGACCAAGGTCTAAATGAAAAGTTAAGATCAACAGTAATTACAATAAAATTATTGAATAGAGATATAAGACAATATATTCAAAACTACTGAATCAAAATAATTACTATATTTAAAAACCGAGTACAGTCCTGGTTCATTTTTAGCCAATTCTTAAGCCAAAATCAACATTTGTATTGTTCAGATATCTACACTTTGATGTCACTTAAAATATTTAACTGAGGAAATACATCTCCCATTGTAAATGCATTAAGAAAACCTAAAAAAAAAAATTTTTAAATGACACGTGAAAAAAAATAGGACAATGTATGGCATTTTTGTTCCAACATTTAGGTATTTTGATATCAATTTCACCAGGGAAATTTTCCTACATGGACACCAAACACAGCCTGGAAAAGAACCTCAAACCAACTGTGAAGCACGGAGGTGGAGGTGGCATGGTTCAGGAATGCTTTGCTGTAGCACAACCTGGCCAGCTCGCCATCATAGAATCCACTATGAATTATTCTGTGTATGAGAAAATGTCAGGTTATCTGCATATGATTTAAACTGAAGGAGAATTGGGCCCTGCAACATGACAATTATCCAAAACATACTAGTAAATCCACTATGGCCATGAGAGTCAACAAAAGAACGTCCTTGTCCTTGTGAAAGCCTGGGTCTTGATCTCATTAAAATGCTGTGGGGCGACTTGAAGTCGGGTTTACATGCAAGAAACCCCTCAAACATATCACAGCTGAAAGCAAGAAGTGAAGCTTTTCTCAGATTGAGGTCAGAGACAGCAAGATGGATCTAATTTAATTTAATTTAAGGCAACATGTTCTATTAAGTCACTGAATCCCATCTAATAAGTGAACATGTCCAACAGTAAGGAAACCATTTAATTTTACCAGTAAGAGACTTTAAGCTGTACCAGCCTCAGTTGCAAAAAACCATTCCAGAAGGCCTGAGCTGGTGGTACTTTCTATGGAAGGAAAAAAAACAGAGTTAATGCTAGCCATGGTTTCATCAGTGGCTTCATTCAGGGGAAAAAAGAAGGACAGAAGCTCTGAGCCAGAATAATAAAGAACAAGGAGTCGCCTATAAAAATGCATGGATATCATACATTATCAGAACATTAAAGTGTCACACAGCTCTAATTATATTTTTATTTTCCTTTTATAATAAATGTAAAAATAAGTAAACATTCAAGAAAATTTGTGTTGAAGTTTATTCTTCTGTTTTTTACTACGCACTCAGTTTTTCTTCTTTTTTTTTTTGCTTTGTGGTTTTCCGCCTGTAACAACAGCTGTAAGGTTTCTTCTACAATTTCTAGAACTGCCAACTTCAAAAAAAAAAAAGACAAAAACAGAAAAAAAAACCCAGAATACCCAGCTAGGTGAAGAGCCTGCCAGATACCCAAAGAGCATATCAGTGATTTCAGTCGAGGACCTGGCGGAAGTGTTTGGTAAGTGTGTCTGAAGCGGAAGCCGAGGATAACAGCGTTTCTCGTGTACCGTGTGTGTCCTGCCAGCAGGCAGCCTCTGGGTCGCCTAAGTGTACCATCTGTGGCCAGGTCTGCCATGCTATCACACCTTGTACAACTGCCACGGATGAGGACGTGTTTGAGCGAATGACTTCATGCTTTCCCTGCCAGAGCGCAGCATAGTCAGAGGAGCCAAGAGGAAGTGGCGTCATTTGTTTTTCTGCATCCAGTTCGTTGCAAGAGAAACGAGAAACAAACAGCTAAACTGATGGTTTCATCTGAATTTTAAAAAAAATTATTTGAGGCATTATTTGCAGAAAATTTGTCATCCTCTGCCCCTCCGCCCTGCTGGTCAGGTTGAAAATATAAATTCATTTCTATTTGTGGAGCTCGGGACACACAAATGATCTAAAAAGTCCTGCCAGGTTTTCTGCAACTCTGCCAAAAAATAAATAAATTAAGTCAGTACTAGATTTATGTATTTTCAACTGGAAAAAGAACGCAGCTGTAACCTTTCTCACATACGTCTTGTTGCATTTACACAAAATGGAAATAGAGACAAGCTGCTTCTGCGTCAAACGTCCCACCCTGCTGTGAGAACCCCCAAAGTAAGAACATTGATGCATCTTATTGTGGATTTAAAATATTTTCAGAGCTTTACAGAGCACCATTTATATTCGCATAATTCAAACGATGGATGTCCTGATCAGAATTAATTCGTAGCTAATACCGGTTCAGGTTATTCCCAGTCGGACGCCCAGTCTGATGCTGCATCCAAATCAGCCTATGCACAGTGTCATGACAAAGTATATGTCCTTTAGATTTTTTTTTTTTTTTTTTTTTGTTCCACATTTTTAAAATTTTCAGGTCATCAAACTAATTTTAATATCATACAAAAGCAACCAGAGTAAAAAAAAAAAAAAAAAAAAACGTTTCCAGTGATTTATCATTTCTGAAGAGAGTGGCTGGATGGTAGCACAGTTAGTGCTGCTGCTAGCACCACCAGTTGGTGCTGCCATCCAGCCACTCTCTGGCTGGATGGTAGCATGAAGTCACTGTAGCTCAATTGGATTAAGTTTGGACTTTGCCGAGGCCACTCCAGTTGTTACAAAGAACATAAGATAGTCGTTGTTGTTGTTGCTGTTGTTAGTTTTATTGCCGAGTGCTTTACACGGACATGCCGGTTAAACTGAAAAATAAA